>CAJRSG010010506.1:114391-174361 GCA_907169655.1 Acomys percivali
ATGTACCACAGTTTCTTTATCCATTCTTCTACTGAGGGACATTTAGGTTGTTTCCATGATCTGGCTATTATGAATAAGGCTGCTATGAACATGGTTGAGCAAATTTTCTTGCTGTATGCTGGTGCATCTTCTGGGTATATTCCAAGGAGTGGAATAGCTGGGTCTTGAGGAAGCCCTATTCCCAGTTTTCTGAGATAGCACCAGATAGATTTCCAAAGTGGTTGTACTAGTTTGCATTCCCACCAGCAATGAAGGAGTGTTCCTCTCTCCCCACATCCTCTCCAGCATGTGGTGTCGCTTGAGTTTTTGATCTTAGCCATTCTGATGGGTGTAAGATGGAATCTCAGAGTTGTTTTGATTTGCATTTCCCTGATGACTAAGGAGGTTGAGCATTTCTTTAAGTGTTTCTCAGCCATTTGATATTCTTCTGTTGAGAATTCTCTGTTTAGTTCCAAGCCCCATTTCTCAATTGGGTTATTTGGTTTGGTGGTGTTTAATTTCTTGAGTTCTTTATATATTTTGGATATTAGACCTTTGTCAGATGTAGGGTTGGTGAAGATCTTTTCCCAGTCTGTGGGCTGTCGCTTTGTTCTCTTGACAGTGTCTCTAGCCTTACAGAAGCTTCTCAGCCTCATGAGGTCCCATTTATTAATTGTTGATATTAAGGCCTGGGCTGTTGGTGTTCTGTTCAGGAAGTTGTCTCCTGTGCCAATATGTTCCAGGCTCTTCCCCACTTTTTCTTCTAAGTGACTTAGTGTCTCTGGTTTTATGTTGAGGTCTTTAATCCACTTGGATTTGAGTTTTGTGCAAGGTGACAAATATGGGTCCAGTTGCATTTTTTTACACATAGACATCCAGTTAGACCAGCACCATTTGTTGAAGATGCTATCCTTTTTCCATTGAATGGATTTGGCTTCTTTGTCAAAAATCAAGTGACCATATGTGTGTGGATTCATATCTGGGTCTTCAATTCGATTCCACTGATCAACCAGCCTGTTGCTGTGCCAGTACCATGCTGTTTTAATTACAATTGCTTTATAGTACAATTTGAAATCAGTTATGGAGATTCCTCCACAGCACCTTTTATTGTACAAGATCGTTTTTGCTATTCTGGGTTTTTTATTTTTCCATATGAAGTTCAGAATTGAACTTTCAATGTCTTTAAAAAATTGTGTAGGTATTTTGATAGGGATTGCATTGATTCTGTAGATTGCTTTTGGTAGGATGGCCATTTTTACTATGTTAATTCTCCCTATCCATGAGCAAGGAAGATCCTTCCATCTTCTCATGTCATCTTCAATCTCCTTCTTCAGAGTTTTGAAATTTTTTTCAAACAAGTCCTTCACTTGCTTAGTTAAAGTAACTCCTAGATATTTTATATTGCTTGTGGCTAATGTGAAGGGTGTGGATTTCCTAATTTCTTCCTTGGCAAGCTTGTCATTTGTGTATAGAAAGGCTACAGACTTTTTGGAGTTAATTTTGTATCCAGCCAAATTGCTGAAAATATTTCTCATCTGTCGGAGTTCTCTGGTGGAATTTTGAGGGTCACTTATGTACACAATCATATCATCTGCAAATAGGGATAGTTTGACTTCCTCCTTTCCCATTTGGATACCCTTGATCTCCTTTTGTTGTCTTATTGCTCTGGCTAGAACTTCGAGTACTATATTGAAGAGATATGGAGAGAGTGGGCAGCCTTGCCTTGTTCCCGATTTTAGAGGAATTTCCTTGAGTATCTCCCCATTTACTTTAATTTTGGCTATTGGCTTGCTGTAGATAGCCTTTATTATGTTGAAGAAAGTGCCTTGTATCCCCGATCTCTCTAAAACTTCAAACATGAATGGGTGTTGGATTTTATCAAATGCTTTCTCTGCATCTAAAGAGATGATCATGTGGTTTTTTATTTTCAGTTTGTTTATATGGTGGATTACATTGATGGATTTCCGTATATTAAACCATCCCTGCATGCCTGGAATGAAGCCTACTTGGTCATGATGAATGATATCCTTTATGTGTTCTTGTATTCGTTTTGCAAGAATTTTATTTAGTATTTTTGCATCGATGTTCATAAGAGGGAAATATAACTTTAAACACACCAGGAAGCAAAACTACTGTCCATTTTTTGCATGTTTTGTGTTAGGGTAGTACTTTCCCATAGTTCATTCAGTGTACCTAACACTACTTATTCTAGTGTATCTGCAGTTTTCTCTTTTTTCCTCATTAACTCACTGATTTATTCATTTTATACTCCAACTGCAGTGCCGTTCCAACCTCTCCTGTTTCACCGTGAGCCTTTAGCAGACAGGATGTAACACCACTCTCTAGCATTCTGTCTTTTCCCTACTGCAACCCCTCAAAGAACTCTTCACGTCTTTCATTTCTATTTTAATATTAAACTACATTGTAAAGAAGCATTGCCAACAAGTCCTTCACTTGCTTGGTTAGAGTTAATCCTAGATATTTTATATTGCTTGAGGCTATTGTGAAGGGTGTAGTTTTCCTAATTTATTCCTCTGCATCTTTTTCATTTTTATATAGCAAGGCTACTGACTTTTTTGAGTTCATTTATATTCAGCCAATTTGATGAAGGTGTTTCTCAGCTGTAGGAGTTCTTTGGTGGAATTTTTGTGGTCACTTATGTACACTATCCTATCATCTGCAAACAGGGATAATTTGAATTTCTCCTTTCTCATTTGTGTCCTTTTGGAGTCTTATTGCTCTGCTAGAACTTCAGGAACTATATTGAAGAGGTATGTAGAACGTGGGCAGCCTTGTCTGGTCCCAATTTTAGAGGAAGTCACTTAGGGAAAGATGGGCTTTTTAGATGGACTTCAGAAAAGGATTTCATTCTCTTTTGTAAGTAATAAGGAACGTGCAAGCAGACCTTCAATGTTTTTTATGTGAAACATTTTAATGTATTAGGACCATTAAACTGCATGTTGTGACTTACAACAAAATATTACAATGAAGCGAAACATAAACGTCACTTCTGTGCTGTTGTTGCCAATGGCTCTCCAGTATTCATGACATTTCCAAATACTCCATTTAATTTTACGTTGGCTATTGGCTTGATGAATATAGCCTTTATTATATTCCGGTATATACTTTGTATTCCCGATTTGTCCAAAAACTTAAACATGAATGGGTGTAGGACATTCGCCACCATTTTCTGGAGAGAGTGGACTGATTCTGACATGAACTCTGGTGCCCCGTATTTGACCACCTCCGCTTCGTGGGGAGGCCTGACAGCACTCAAAGAAAGAATAAGCAGCCTACCAAGATGAGACTTGACAACCTAACACCTTATAGTGGGGGAGGAGGTATCCCTCAGTCTTAGAGCCAGGGGAGGGTAATAGGGTGAAAGCAGGAGGGAGGGAGGAAGGGGAGGATGCAAATGATGGGATAGCAAGTGAGCTCTAATCTGAATAAATTAATAAAATAAAATAAAAAAAGAATCATTGTCATATGGAAAGAAAAATGTAAAATAAAAATGTATATTTGGAGGGGGTGTATCTGTCAAATACCATTCCAGGGAACTTACTCTATTCTACAAAACAGGCTGAATCTTTTGTAGACTATTAGACCAAACCTGATTCATTTGCTTATTGATGTCACTTGGGGAAAGATGGGCTTATTAGAAGGACTTCAGAGAAGGGATTTCTTCCTCTCTTTTAACTAATAGAGAAGGTGTAAGCAGACCCACAGTGTTTGTTTTGTGAAAAGTTTTAATGTATTAGGACCATTAAATGGCATTTCATGACTTACAACAAAATGTTACTATGAAGCAAAACATGAACGTCACTTCTGTGCTGTTGTTGCCTGTGGCTCTCCAGTATTTGTTACATTTCCAAATATTCCAATAGCTATAGCCATAAGACATCATTTTTTAACAACAGTGATTTTTAAAGTTAGATTAGTGACCATTTGTTTTCCTTTTAAATGATACTCTTTTTATGGGTCACCATTGCTTCCTGAATCAATTATTTAATCATTCAAAAAGAAGAAGAAGAACAGCTCATAGATCATGAGGAGGAGAAGAAAAGGCAACTCAGGAATTTTGTATGCAGTACCCTGACTTCAAGGCAAAGGCAAAATTTGTTTGGAAAGAAATGGTGAATTATAGATGATATGAATTCCATCATCAAGAGGGTATGATGTGAAATTCTCATCTTGGTATTATCTGTTAGAATGTGAAAGAAAAATCTTAACACATGACTGAGCTGTTACATAAAGATTTCACCCTTGAGATCACAGGACAACAAAATTAATTCTAGCAATATAGGCTATAGATAAGTGATTAGACACTAACAGTTCCTATCCCGGAAAGCACCTTTGTCTTGTATTTTGGATTCTATAGGAGGGATTTATACAGGAAGTAATGACATTGTGTGGTTCCACAGGATAATTAAGTTTGAGGGTTTCCAAAGAACACAGTGAATAGCTCAGCATACTTAAAAGGTATCTGTGACAAATAATATTACACAAATCCTATGTAAAGTAAAAATTGACAAATGGAGAGATACCTTTTCTTGATGGATAAATCACGAATATCCAATTTTGAATGAGATCAAATTTCTTAGCTGTATTCTTCTTGTCACTATAATTCATTCTTGTTACTATAGGATTTTTGAGCTTTGAAACACAAGTAATATTCTATCTGGATTTTGCCTTGTTTTCAGAACAAGCCATTTTAAGGGAAATGCTTATCTTTACCATTTTCTACAAATAAGCCCAAGTCAATCCACATATATAGTTGGATAAGTATGACTTCTATTTCTACTCACCAACAGGTCTTTACTTTGGACATGTATCCGTTAAAAAAAGTGATTTGTGTAAGGAATGAAAGATCTGATATCCTTAAGAATATAAGGACATTTGCAGAATGATTAATCCTGGCAGTGTCAAATTAAAGATAATATATGAATAAATTTCCTCTAAGTAAGAGACCTTACTCATTTATATCTATATATCTATATCTATATCTATATATATGATAGAGCAAAATGAACATGTATGTAGATTACCTGTTTCCATGACTTCTCGAACATTTTCAGGTGGAATGCCTTTTTTCTTAGCAAATTCAACAAGTTTTTCCATTTCTTCAGGAGTCAACTTTTCTGGTTTTCTTCCTGCATCATGTCAATGACAATGTCATTTGTATGTTCATGAGAAACTTGCATAATGTACTTCATTTCCCTTGTGTCTCATCAATGGAAAAATCCCAACTTCCCTAAATTTATCCACCTTTGTTGTGTCAATATTGTCCAGAAGAGTTATTTCAAATGCCATAGACACATTTAATACAGTCTGTGTTGTGGTATCACATCAGTTTGCCAGGTTTCATGATAAAAAATATTAAAAGTACTTGTCTAGAGAACTCACTTACCTCATGCCTATCCACTTACAAAATCACAACAGACTCATAGCATACACTCAATGGAGTCTTCACATTTATCTCATCTCTATACTCTATTGTTTTACTTTTCTAAATATTCACTTAATTAATCAACTGACACTCAAAGTGATCTGCTTGGGAAAATCATATTGGTTCTAATTATTCCAGTGAGGAAACATGAACACATATTCTCAATAACCTGCTCCACTGCCCTCAGTCTTTACAGTCCATGCAACCCCAATTAAAGTATAATGGAGGAGTTGTTAAACACAACAACCAGGATATCATTTTGTGGACAAGAGTTTGGAAATCCCAGGACCCTGTGTTCCGGGTTTAATCTGACTTAGTTCTGATTTGGATTCTCACTCTTTTGCTACTATTTTAGAGACCACAACCATTCTTACCAAGAACAAAAATCAGTTTTGTTTTCTTCCTATTATTGATACTCAGAACGGTAAAGTCTACATGTTCTTCTGTTTGCTTCACAAGTTTAAAATAATTATTTCCTGAAACTATAAAGATATGGGAAATATTTTAAAAGCCAGCATCACTCAATTTTCAATTTTGTTTGATACCACCTATTTGCTAAACATTTACACTGGCCCTAACACTAGCAATTTGTTTTGACTCACTAACATATGACCCATGTGTGCATAGCTATTCCTCAAGGCATTCATTTTTTATACTTCATTCCAATACAATGAACAAATATTTCCCTGAGTTGAAAGCTAACTATGAATTCTAAGCTGAGGCCTGAGCTTTTCAAAATTTTTTTGTAGCCAAGGAGGCCTACCATGGAATATCAGGATTGGAAAACCAAAGTAAGACATTGTATGAAAAAAATCAGCAAAAATATAACTAAAATAATTTTTCCTGTCTGAAAACTATTCTGATGGCATGCTGTTAAAAGTATTCACATAGATATGTAATAGTGTTCTTCTCTAAGTAAATGCTGGTGACCAACAATGTATATAGACATAATAAAATCTGTCAGTTGCTGGAAAAGGTAATCACATTCCAAGTGCCCAAATTGTCCTTAATCCATATACTTATGGTTGCATGTCATATCAGCATGAAAGCACACACCAGCAATGTTTGTGTTCACAAATGGGGCTCCCAAATCCTGTACTTACACTGGGCTTGGTAGCTCTCACCATCTTCTTGCATCTCCCCCATAACTGTGGTCTCAGTACACTGTCCATTTTGTCTTATAAATCAAAGTGAGAAACAATAGTATGTTCTTTGTTACCATTGAATTTACACTGAAGGTCTGCAAGTGTTCTAATGTATTTGAGGAAGTACCACTACCTTAGAAGATATCATTGTTCAGAGGTAGGGCTCAAGTAACTCTTCTTCACTCATTTTTGTAACTCATCTTGTTTAGAAACTATCATCCTGTTTGGAATCATCCAGACACTTTTTCTTATTTGTGCCAATTTTGCCCCCATTTTTAGAAGGCTCTGGTGGCTTACTTTTCCATTATTTACTATTTATTATGTTTTTCAACATTCTAATTCTTGTGTTCTAGTCTCTCCCACCGTGTGTGTGTGTGTTTTAAATGCTTTTACTTGTGCCTTAAATCTTACAATTGTGGCTATATGAGAGAGATGTTCTAAACATTTTATCCCTTATGGTGTCATTTTCTTGACTATGACTCATTGTCATCTTTGAACCTAGATCTTCAGAAAAATGCATGTGGAAACTAGATTTATCTGATGTATTTGTAGAATATTTATATGACATTAATTATTGAATAAGTCTACACCTATGGCTTTGATCCAAATGGTAGCAACTTTCTCCATATTACAGATGAATTTTATAAGTGTTTTTAATCTAACAGAGATGAAACAATGAAACAAAAGCTGTCCCACCAAAAGGGTCACCAAGGAAGCTCTCATGGAATGGGAGACAGTGTTCAGCTCTCTCTTTGTGGTGTCCAGATCTGTTCCATCACAGACCAGTGCAATTTTAAGCTATATTTTGAACCTCAACATAATACTGTGTAGTTAAGTGAATGTAAATCAGTGACCTAAGCAAGATGAGCCAGAGGACCCACAACTTTAGAAGCCGAGGTTTTAAAAAGTAAGGAGAATTTGTTAGAATGATACAGCCATCATTCTTCCCTTATTTCAAGATTTTCCATATATTTAATTTTTGATTCTCCCAGAACATTATCTTCTATACCATGGATCTAGAGGTATAAGAGAAATCACTAAAAAAAAAATAACAGTTTAGAATAGAAAAATATAGTCAATCTGCACTGCTAGTAAATACAAGTGTCGTGGATGGAAAGAAACCATAGCAAGTATAAATGTCTACAAAAACAATGATGTTATGAAAAACTGTACATATGTGCAAACGGACTCTATTGGAGATGGAAATCATGCTTCACATTTCCTAAAGGGAAGGTGATCTTTGCCCTGTTACATTTTACTTGGAGAGAACTAACTGTTTATTTGAAAATGTCTTTTAATTGTATTTCCATTCTGGTTTAGTCACGGTGTATATGTTTAGTTCTCCTTTCAGGTCTAGTACTCTGTTAAATATAACTCTCTTTTGCTGGTTGCAACTGGGTTAGGAATGGAGACATATGTACTCTTTTCCTTTGAGCTCTAGGACTGCATCTGGTGCAGTTTTGTACAGTCCATCTGCATGTTGATTCAGTTTCTGCATGTTCATGTGTGTGTTTGTCTCATTCGTTTCATAGGGCCTTGTTTCCTTGGTGTTCTCCTGCACCTAGGAGTATAATGCTCTTTCTAGCTCCCATTCTGCCTGGTAGCCTGAGCCCTGAGGGGAGGAAAGTGATGGAGCTATATGAATTAGGGATCAGTGTTAAACAGTCTCATGTGATTCCAATATTTTCTCTGGAGATTTGGAGCTGGGAGGAACAGGAAAGACTGACGGTGCCACATTTGCCTTTCTGGGTCTGGATTAACTCATTCAAAAAGGTCTTTTATATTGCCTGCCCTTTATCTGTAAATGTCATGATAGAATTTTTCTTTACCATTGAATAGCATTCCATGGTGTAGTTGTATAAGTGTTTCATTAGCATTTAGACAGATGTAGGAGATTTAGGCTATTTCCCTATCCTAACTATTGTGGACTGAGTAGAAATGAGAAGGGATGAGCAAGTATCTATGAAAAAGATGTAAAGTCCCTTGTGCACAACTCACAAAGTCAGAAAACTGAGTCACATGGTACATTTCCTTTTTACTAGTTGAGAGAAAACCGTCCACACTGTTTTCAAAACCGTCCACACTGTTTTCAGAATTAACTCTACAATTTTATAATCCAGCCAAAAGTTATCTCTTAGCTCTCTCCTTTCCTCTGTCCCTTACTTTCTCTCTGTCTCCCTGCCCTTCTTCTTTTCAAACCACAGTCTTCAGGTCATAGAGTGACAACACTTGCACTGAGGCTTTTTTTTGATACTTTGTGTTTCAAGATTTATGTGTTCTGTAATTTTCTTAACAGCTAACATGTTAACCTACAGGGCCTCTGCTAGACTTTGCCTACTTACTAGATGGCATTGATGAGGATGTGGATCATGGGATTGAACACTTCCTTTCTGAATTAGAGGCCACTGGTATTTTAGGGTAGGAAAAGTATTGCCTTGCTTGCCTTGTGAGGCCTTTAGAGCCTATGAGTTAGTTACAATGTCATGATAACACACATATCCCTAAATCAATTCATAGGGCCAAAATAAACTAAAGTAAACAATACAGAGACAGGAATAGGTTGTTGGGTGAATGAATTTGGAGAAGTTTGACATGAGCACTTTAGACATGAAAGAGAATTAATTATCATAATACTTTACATAAGTATGAGATTATAAACATTGTTAAAATGGAGGCACATTACTGGAGGTAACAATAACTAAACCACTGTTTGAAATAATAAAAAAAAGATATATCTGTAATAAGGAATGAAATTTGACCTTCTGAACCTTTCCATGGATTCAGTTTTACAGACCTGGTCCCTAAGTGTCATATAGTCTTTATCATGCAATCACTCCACCCTGCCCCAAGAACCAATCATCTGTTTTGTGACACTCATGGAAAGTGTGTGGTCTCCCATATTCTGGAATTCTAAAAATAACAGTGAAAGGGACACCAGTTTTCATGTGCTTTTGTGTTCCTGTAACAGTCAGCAAGAATGAGTAGAGAATCCACCTTATAATCCACTTAAAGTTTCAAAGATACGTTTTCTGCTTATTGACCTTTTCAAACCAGACGGGTGACTTACACACTTCTGTTTCTCAAGATGTCAGCTTCTGTTTTTCTTGGCTTGATGCTCAGGATCAATGTGAGCAGAGGAAGGCACCTGTATGAGTTCAGAGTTACCAAACCCTTGTGGGGATTCAATTGCCACTGCTATTTTGCCAAACCCTGCCTTTGTGCACGGAGACATTGTAACAGATTCGTTATGATTTCATACTGGAGTTTTAATTTTTTTTTTCAGAATGAATAAAATGACTTGTTACATGATTGCTCCATTTCTGTATCCTCTATAGTTTTCTGATCATATCAGTAGACATTTATATTCTTTGTGCTCGTTTTTCTGGGATTCTTTATACAATCCGAATACATGAAGTGTTACACAAAATGGATATAAATATCTTCTCATATATATCCATTTTCTATCAACTATTTCTCTAGGATAATGCAAAACCACAAATATCCAATGTTGAAAAAAAATTACTTCTGTCCTTCTGACTGTCTGCTTGCCTGTCTCTCTCTATTACCTAGGACAATGAATTTTTTAATGGTGATTTTTTTCCCAAAAAGTTTGTTCCTCTCTCATATATCCAAGATTTTAAAGCTACAAATGACTAGTTCTTCTAAGTCTCTTCCATCTTACCTTATTAAGAAATTGATGTCTTATGTTCCCAGATGTAACTCTATAAACAGAGGAAAAATAAGGAGTTTATTAAAAGAAATACTGTTTATTACTGAAACATAAGTGTATTCTTATAATAAACTTATTTTATTACATGTGTATAAAACAAACTACATACAGCATGGAGAACCATGTAACAATCATGAGAATAATGAGTTCTATACATGTTACATTCATCGTGAATTGGCCATCTGCATTTGTCTCATTTGAAGTGTCTTTCCTGTCTTGTTGGGTCTAAATTTCCGAATGAAAACCAGTATCTATCCTATCTCAACTCTAATAGTTTAACTTCTTTATCTTGATCTAAAACGATTTTATACCCTAACCACCTAAATTTTGTTGTAAAACTATACTATCTTCTCTTCAATGGTCCTCAGCGATTTGAAAAGGGATAGAGCTTAGACATAACCTTCATTATAAGTAACAATTAAGGCCTTGAGCTAAAGAGTAGGTTCAATCATCAATCTTTTGTTCTATCCTCCCTCTATGATCCTAAATCTCCCTTCCTTTCTTTTCAACTCCCATCTCCTTGCTTATGTATGCAAGATAAAGGCAAGAGAGACTTTCTTGTGTTTCCCCTAATTTTTTTCTCTATATAAGACCAATAATGACTTATGTACACCTCCTAATGAGAATAAGCATCTGTAGATTAAGCAAGAAAACAGCAAACTATACAACCACCCTCCCTTAGAGGGAATGGGGCATCGTTCTCTTAAGGTTTTTTCAGGTTGAATTGGGGCAAATAATACCTCAGAATGGTCCCCCCAAAATTGGAGAGAATGGTTAAGCAATCTGGTGATTGCATTTGTTGTTCAGTTTTTAAATATTGAGAGACTCTAGGTTTAGTAGGAGATTGAAATGGTGGTCCAAATTGGATCAGAAGTTTTCTACAATGTTGTCTGGGATGCTGTGCAAATCTGGATGGGTAACAGCACCAGAATCATCCAGGGATGGAGCTAGGAGGATGCAGATGTCAGCGTCCATCATGCTGAGAGGAATGATTCCTGTCAAGTCTGTCTGAGCATCAGTGTCTGACTATTTTGTTCTGAGAGCATAATTTTTCACAAGCATTGTACAATTCTAACATTATAATTGTATGAGGTGTGCAGGATGCACAGAACAATTAAACCTAGTTTTCTGTTCATTGTATGAGTCGACGTAAGGCATTTGCAAATCTTCCTACATGCCTTACTAATAATGGCCTCTAATACTAGGTCACAGAGAATCTGTGGCCTATATGAGGCCTCTCTATGCCTTTATGTTCATATCTCTGCCAATCTAAGAGCTATTCCCATGTAGTGGGATTAGGAATATAAATTACTTGCTTCTTGTGCAGTTCGAGTTCTTTACATCCCATTGTAGCACACTCTCTCATCCCCTCCTGATCCCACCCCCTCCCTCATCAACTCCCAATCCCATCCCCTCTCTCATTCCCTTTACCTCCCTCTCCTAGTCCTTAGAAAGGGGATCCCTCCTCCCCTAACATCTGACCTCTAGTTTATCTAGTGTCCACTGTACTACATATGACCTTTTCCTCTGTGGCCTGATAGGGCTACCCAACACTCTCAGGATTCTGTTCACTGTCCAGCTTTAAATTTCTGTATCTGTCCCTATACTCAGCTGGGTGGAGTCCCTCTAGGCTTTCTGTTATTGTAGAGGTGCCTAAGCTTTGAGCTCTTTGATATCTGATCTTTGAGTGGGACTTGGCTAAACATCTCCTTTTCAACAGCCTGCTAACACCTCTCAAAAATTTATTGATGATTTCCTACTCTTTATTATTCTGCCCTTTTATATTGGAGTCCATTTTTATATTTGGGTTTTTTTTCTTTGCTTGTTTCTTCTGTTTTCTTTTCTTTCCATTTATGTAGTAGTCTAAAGATTCTTCTGTGCATTCCTTTTTAAAATAAAAATTATGTGAAAATGTGGCACTAAAGGTTCTGAGGTTTTGTTAATAGTTAGGAAAGGACCTTTCTAATTCAACCATTTTATTTGTGGGAAATTTCTGTCCTCCTCAGAGCTGGTGTGTTACTCAATTTCATCTGGGTCCCACAATTTTTCTCAGATTCCAATTAGCTCACACATTTTCAGGGGTTTTCTTTTTGTCAATTTTCAAAAACACTTAATTTTCTAACCCTCTTGTGTCCTTTTCTGTGCCCTACCTCTCTTCTCCCAACCACAATTAAAATCTTCAGTGTCCAATATTGATGACTCTTTTTTGACATCATGTATCACACTATCCATACCCTATTATGCTCTGCTTTATTTTTAAATTTTTCAAAGTCTATTTATTTTAGTTTGCTAACCTATCCACACACTTCCTTCTAAATATGCATATACAAATTGCAAGCTGGGATCTGTATGCTAGTCACTATTTTGACCACTATCTGATTTCTTAAAGTTAATATTATGAATTTCATGCATCAACTGAGATAATTAGCATGGATATTGCCAATAGTCCTATTACTCTGGCATCTAGTTTTCCCACCTATGGGGTTAAGTTGGGTTTAATCAAATCAGTTTGGTAGAATTTCTTCATCTTTTGGGTTTAAAATAAATTAAAAAAAAATATGCTTACTTCTTAAAATAATTGTTAGTATTCATATAAAAACATCTGCTGTTGGAAGGAAATACTTTATTACTGACTCCATAAATACTTAACTAAAAATAATTATTACTGTCCTATGTAAGTTTCCTGTATCTTCACGTCTTGGAGTTTCTAATGCCTGGAAGAAACACCATGACGAAAAAGAACTTGGGGGAGGAGAGAGTTTATTTGTCTTATACTTCTACAACATAGTCCATCATTGAAGGAAGCCAATACCGGAACCCATTCATGACAGGAAGCTACAGGCAGGAGATGTTGTTGAACAAGCCATGAAGGATGCTCCTTACTGCCTTGCTCAAACTGTTTTGTCATAGAACCCAGGACCACCAGCACAGGGGTGTCCCTGATCACAGTGGACTGGGATCTTCCTCATCATTCACTAATTAAAAAAAATGTCCAGAAGGCTTATCTAAAGCTCGATATTATGGAGGCATTTTTTTGACTTTAGTTTGTGTCAAATTGACATAAGACTAACCAGCACACTTCAATTAATTCAGTCATGTCCGTAGGAATAATCCCATTTTTTTTGCAGACTAGCAGACCTTTGGTGACCACGTTTTCTTTATAAACACAATTTGTGTGTGTGTGTGTGTGTGTGTGTTTCTCTGTTGTTCAAAGTACTTTTCCATAATTTCCTTCCTTTGACTTTATAAAATTTTGTCTCTTTCCTTCTTACTCTACTTCTATTCTACCTTCTCTTTACACCTTCAAAGAATGTGTTTCATTGATCATTTTTTTCTCTTTAGTATATGTTGTATACAAGTGTTGAGATCAAGCAAGTGATGTGAAATAACATGAATCTCACTGTCAGGGACAAAAGGAAAAAACTACATAATTCCAAAAATCCTCACATTTTCCATATAACAAATTTGACAAAATTATGGTTTATTGGCCAATTTCATACCAAATACTCAACTAAGTAAATGACCAAAATAAAATCTTATCAATACATCAAGTTTAAGTATTGAGTCATCTGTGGGGAATACTGTGAAGTAGAAGAACAAAGGATGAAAGAAAATAATATTGAGCCAGTCTTCATTTCAATGTGGTTCATAAGTCCCATCCTTAACTATTGGTTTTTGGTGAAGGGAGGATAAATTTTGAGGGATATGGCCCTTAGGAGTCCCACAACTGTGAATTTGTAACCCATACAAATGTCACTCTGTGGGTTATTTAAAAATAAAAGAGGGAGGAAGTAGAGGAATGAGAAAGCAGATGGAAGGATATGTATGAAAATTTCAAAAACTTCAAACCTTTAAGTGGATTATAAGATGGATTCTCTACTCATTCTTACTGTCTGTTACAGGAAAACAAAAGCACATGAGAACTAATGTCTCTTCCACTATTATTTTTAGAATTATAGAATTTGGAGAGCACACACTTTCCATGAGTGTCACAAAACAGATGATTGGTAGTTGTTTATCAATGTTTTCAGCATTTCCTTGTTTCACAAGAAATATCTTATTGTTTTTAATTATTATTTAATTTCTAGATTTTCCCTCCCTTTTAATCCTACATGTCTTTTACACAATTATGGCTTCAAATGTAGTGTTTTTATGGGATTCCTGTTTTTGTGTATGAGTGTGGTTTCTGTTTCTTGTGCCTTCTTTCAGATTAATTTCTTTATTTACTTTGTCTAATTTGAATGTCTTTTTTCTTTTTTAAACAATGAAATAACTTTGTTGGGGAACACCAGTACATGAACAACTATATTAAAAGGTCAAAGCATTAAGAAAGTGGATAGCTGCTGCCTTACTAGATCTTGCACTTCCCACTTCAAAACAAAGAAAGAAACAAACTAACCAACAAACAAATCATTTTCATACACAATTCATGTTCATATGGACAAGCATGAGACATTTGATTACACATAGAACAGAATCAGTGATATACCGGCTCACTTCACAGACATACCACAAGTATAACTCTAAGTTTTAAAACTATGTTCTCTAGCTACTGCCCAAGATGACATAAAATTTCTTGATACAAGCCAGTCTACCTCCTCAGCTTTCCAAGCACTTGAGCCTACAATTACATGCTATCATCCCCAGAAGTAAGTCTGACTTGTATATAAGAGGATCTGAGACAGCACTATCTCATCAAAAGCTGATTCTTGTTTTTTTTTTTTAAAAATTATTATGTTTCTTTTTTAACATATTCATTTATATTATTACACATGAATAAAATAAACTACATACAACAGTAAGAACCACAAGAAAATCAGGAATTATATAAATGTTACACTCATAGTGATTTGGGTATTTGTATTTGTCAAACTTGAAGTTGGGGCTCTCTCTTGTTGAGTCTAAATTTCTAAATGAAGATCAATATCTATCATATCTTATCTCTATCAACTTAAAACATCAATCTTGATCAAAAACATCTTAATTCCTAACCTACTAAGCTTCATTGAAAGATTAAACAATCTGGTCTTTAACCCCATCAGAAATTTGAGAAAGATTAAAACTTAAATAGCTGAGTGAACCAGAAGTGCAGGTTAGCAGCCTCCAATTTAGACTAGTTTTTGACATGAGCATGATTTACATAAATATACAAAATTTAGTACCATTGAATTTAAAATAACCTTATTTGTGAGTAACAATTAAGGCCTTGAGATGAGGAGCAGATTAAGTACCTTTTGTTCTATCCTACCTCTATATTTCTATATCCCCCTTTCTTACTTTTCAGCTCCTATCTCCTTACCTACAAAAGAAAGATAAAGTAAAAGAGAGATATCCCTGAGTCAAACCTAGTTTCCTCTCTGTAAAGGACCATTAATACTTATAACCAACTCTCAATGAAAATAAGCATCTGTAGACCAAGACACCAAAGAGAAACCTATCCAATGCCCCCTTAGAGGAAATGGGACATCATTCTCTTAAAGTTTCTTCAGGCTGATTTAGTGCAAATAATGCCTTTGAATGGGGTCTCCCCCCAAAAAATATTGGGGAAAATGGTTAAGAAAGCCAAGGATAGCATTTGTGGTCCATTTTCCAAATGTTGCAAAAATTGCAGGCTTAATAGGAGTCATATGTGGGCTAGTCTGAAATGCTGGACCAATTGGGATTAGAAGCTCTCTACAATGCTGTCCTGGAAGCTGTCCTGTTCTGATGGGTAACAGCAACTGAGACACCTGGGGCTGGAACATGGAGGATGCAGGATGTCAGAATCCCGTTTGCTGAGAGAAGTGAATCCTGTCAGGTCTGATCCAGCATCAGTGTCCAGTTCTTTTGTTCTGAAAATACTATTTCTCACAAGTATTATATAGCTCTAACATTGTGATTGTATGGGGTGTGCAAGATGTACAGAGTAATTAAGGCTGGTTCTTTGCTCATTGTATGAACAGAAGTTAGACATCTGCCAGTCTTCTTTCATGCCATACTAAGAATGGCCTCTAATTATAAGTCACAAAGAATCTGTGATGAACATGAAGCCTATGTATGCATAGGCTTTCATATCTCAGCTATTCTCATGTAGTGGGGAATGTGTTTATTTTTAAATATCTTATATTATTTTTTATTTATTATTATCCTTTAGAAAACATTTACACTATAATGAGAGAGAGAATGCAAATGGATCCAGAAGAGAATGAATGTACAGAAGGAACTGGGAGAAATAGAGGCACAGAAAACCATAAAATGTATATGCCTTGTGAGAAAATAACCTATTTTCAAAAAAAGAAAAAAATTAACAGCTCTCTCATTACCACAGAATCTTCCTTTTGTAGAAGCAGATAGAGATCATTACAAAAAACCATGCCCAACCAAAATACAGACTTAAGCCCAGTCCTTTCAATATTACTGCCTCCATACCCAAGTTGCAATATTCATTGCAAGAGAAGATATGTAAAAACTGTAAGGGACAGATGACTAGACAGTAGGCCTTCATGATCATGTCCTCTAATAATGTGAGAAGCAATACCCATGAAATCTCACCATGATTAGAGGTAAGCTCAAATAGCAGAAGAATGGAAATGTTAATATGTAGACTTCAAAGACCAAGAGGCAACAATTCTACACCAAGAACTACAAGTAATTAAGGAATGTGGAAGGAGAGAAGAGGAGAAAAAATGGTTTTTATACATACATACAATGAGAATTATACAGACTGGGCAGGCAGTAATTATACTCTCTCTGTCTCTCTGTCTCTGTCTCTGTCTCTGTCTCTGTCTCTGTCTCTGTCTCTGTCTCTCTCTCTCTGTGAATATGTACAGATGCAAATAATAGTAATTAGTTTTTTAAGATTGGTCACAAAATCAAAAGAAGTCAAAGGGATGCATATGACAGGGTTGAGAGGGAGAAAATGGAAGTTGGAAATGATATAAGTACATTATAATCTGAAAATAAAAGAAATAGACAAAAATAGAATATAATTTAAATAAATTTTCATCATGGTCAGACCGCTAGTGATTAATCATGTGCAGCTATAAGCCATATGTTATCAAACATAAATACCACAATGCTAACTGTAGATGTTGCACGTGTTAGAGGAAGAAGCCTCAGAGGATAACCAACTCCTGTAGAGTTCTAATATTCTTGTGGGTTGTTCCTAGCAAAGGACAACACGATATTGTTGCTAAGGACACCACAGACTTAGGTTGTAATTTAGTCAAAATAACTGGGCAAAGAGCACCTTGCCTTTAGGAAATTTGAAGCATGATTTCCATCTGCAATAGAGTCCATTTGCACATATATACAGTTTTTCATAACATCATTATTTTTGTAGATATTTATACTTGCTATGATTTCTTTCCATCAGTGACACTTGTATTTATTACCAGTGGAGATTGACTATATTTTTCTATTCTAAACAGATTTTTTTGTGAGATCTCTTATACCTCTGGACCCATGGTATAGAAGACAGTGTTCCAGAAGAATAAAAAATTAAATATATGGAAAATCTTAATATCAGAGAAGAATGATGGCTGTATCCTTCTAAGAAATCCTCCCTAATTTTTAAAACCTCGGCTTCTAAGGATGTGATTCCTCTGACTCATCTTGCTTAGGTCACAAATTTAAATTCATTTAACTGCACAGTATTATGTTGATGTTCATAATATAGCTTAGAATTTATGGCCCTTGTTTAAGTGAATATATATAACATATGCATGTGCATTGTGACATTTACCCACCATTAACGTTCTGGAGGCAGAGCCATGATGCATAAATGCTATCATAGAGCTAGTCCTTCTACTCTGACAGAAATGCTCAATTAATCATGACCACATACTGGGACCTTAAGCCAAATCTTATTAGTTTAGGAACATGAAGTCATACACCATCCATCAGGGCCCAACAGGAAGTACTGGGCGGTTGTAGGTTGTTTTGATTAGGAACTATTGGTTGATTCCATACCACTCCTTCTAGCTAAATGTATAAAAAGGTTTCCTTTTCACATCCTACACAATCACCAACTTATTTTGAGCTTCTGCAGAAGAGAAAACACAGGTGACATCATGTTAAAGTTTCTGCTGCTCGCTTTGGTATTTGGTTTTGCTAAGGCTGAGGTAAGTTCACTGGGTCTGTGTGTATGGGTGAACTTTCTCAATAGCCTATTACTATGGATATAATATATCATTCAGTCAATCCATGCAAGTCCATATTCATGAAATAAGCTTTCTGACTTTCACTCAGCTAGGCACCCTTTTCCAACCATATTTTCCCTAGGAGGAAAAAAAGTGAATTGAGAGAGAAAGGGGGTAGATTTGCATGGTATATGAAGATAGAAGATAAGCAGCCAAAGGTCGATGATTCTGTGTTAGTCAAGTCATTACATTGCCCTCTTTTATGTTTCATTTCTAGAAACTAATAAATGAAATATTACTGATGAAAACTTCTGGTCAGTTTAAGTTTCAAGGATTCAGAGGCAGAGATGAGAACACCAATACACCTTAAAATGGCATGCATGTTCCTTGTTTGCCCTTTTTGTTGTCTTTTCAGCTTGAAGGAACTTGGTATACCATTGCCATCGCTGCTGATAATGTAGAGAAGATAGAGGACGAAGGAGAGCTGAGACTCTACGATCGCGAAATTACTTGTGAAGAGGAATGTGAAAAAATGAAAGTCGGATTTTATGTTAAGTAAGCACATTATCTGTAATGAAAATTGAGGAAACTATTATTTTTCTTGTCCAACATGTCATGTAAATTAGAGAGTAATCCTTTGTTTCTGGTCATGGAAAACAATGCCTGGTGTTTGCAATGTGACTGCACTGTTCTGTGATGGGGCAGATTTGGACAGCACACAGAGAGAGCTGAACACTGTCTCCCATTCAATGGAGGTTTCCTTGGGGACTCTTGTGGTGGGAGAGCTGTTATTTCATTGTATCATCTCTGTTAGATAAAAAGACTCTATAGAACTCATCTGTGGTATGGTGAAAGTTGCTACCATTTGGGTCAAAGCCGTAGATGTTTTATTCAATAATGTTATAAAAATATTCTACAAATATGTCAGGGAAATCTAATTTCTACATCCATTTTTCTGAAGATCTAGGTTCAAAGATTACTATGAGACATACTAGTGTACATGACACCATAAGAACTAAAAATTCTTAGAACACCTGTACCATATAGCCACAATTTGTAAGATTTAGGACATAATTAACATTTAAAACCCATACATACAAATCTGTGAGTATATGGTGGGAGGGACTAGAACACAATAATTATCACATTGAAAAACATAATGAATAGTGAATAATGGATAAGGAAGCCACCATAGCCTTCTACGAATGGGGTAAAATTTTGACAAATAAGGACAAACCTCTGAATGATTACAAATAGGATGATATTTTTTAAAACAACATGGGTTGCTAAAATGAGTTAAGAACAGTTACTTGGGCCCCATCTCTGTACAGTGATATCTTCTTTCTTAGCAGTACTTCCTCAAACACATTAGAACACTTGCAGATCTTTAGTATAAATTCAATTGTGACAAAGAGCAAACTACTGTTTCTCTCTTTGATTTATTAGACAAAATGGACAGTGTACTAAGACCACAATCACTGCAGAGTTGCAAGAAGATCCTAAGATCTTCAGAGTCCAGTGTAAGTACAGTATCCTGGAGCACCATCTATGACAAAAGCATTGCAGGTTGCGTTTTCATGATGGTGTGACATTCACCCATAAGTACAGGGATCCAGAACAATTTGGGTACTTGGAATGTTATTAATTTTTCCAAACAACTGAGATATTCTATCAAGTCTAAATACAATGTAGGTCACCAGTGTTTACTGTGTGAATACTTTTAACAACATGCCTTCAAAACGCTTCTCCCGCAGGAAAAGTTATTTTTTGATATTTTTCTTTCTTTCTTTTTTTTACTGATGTTTCCTTCATTCAGTATCTTCCTTTGGTTTCCCAATTCTGATATTCCATGGTAGGCCTCCTTGGCTACAAACATTTTTGCAAACTTCATGCCTCAGGCTTCCACATACATCCATAAGAAACATCATCTGCTATTCTTCATTGATCAAACTTTAAAATAAGTTTCATTTCAAAGACTTCTCCAATATTTTGTATATATCATAATATGATTGAGATTATTGGATAAGAAATATCAATTTTAAGTGAATTGGGAACTCTATGAAGGAGTAAAATATAGTTTAAGGATTTTAGACTGTGCACCTTAAATTTGTAAGAATTGTTATAATAATAGGAACACTACTCAACTAAGTTATACACAATTAGTCTTCTAGTTTCATCATAAGTAAACAGAAGGGCAAGTCTCCTGGTGAGTAAATGGTATATCTATCTACCCATGGATGTAAAATGCAGTCCTATTACAGAAAAGAACTAGATCCTAAAATGCTTTTACTTTACCTTGATCTAATTTGCTCACTCAATAAGTGTCAGTAAGAAGAAACACACACACATACACACACACACACATGTCTGTAAGTGCTGACAGGCATATATGCACATACACTCACATGAGGCAGCAGTTGCACAAGCACACAGGCAGGCCTATGTGTATAAGCACACAAACACAGTCTTCACACACACACAGCCAGAGAAATATTTGTTCACTGTATTGGAATGAAGTATACAAAATAAATGCCTTGACGAATAGCTATGCACACATGGATCATATGTTAGTGAATCAGAGAAAATTGCTAGTGTTAGGGCCAGTGTTAATGTTTACCAAATAGATTGTATCAAACAAAATTGAAAATTGAGTTATTCTGGTTTTAAAAATATTTCTCATATCTTTATAGTTTCAGGGGATAATTATTTTAAACCCGTGAAGCAAACAGAAGAGCATGTAGTCTTTGCCATTATGAATATCGATAAGGATAACAAGGAAACAAAACTGATTGCTGTTCTTGGTAAGACTGGTTGTGGTCTCTGAAATAGTAGCAAAAATGTGGCAAAGCAAATCAGAACTTCATCAAATTAAACCCCGAACACAGAGTCCTGGGATTTCCAAACATTTGCCCACTAAATGATATCTAGACGGTTGTATGTAACAACTCCTCCATTATACTTTAATTTGAGTAGCATGGACTATAAAGACTGAGGACAATGGAGCAGGCTATTGAGAATTTGTGTTCATGTTTTCTCACTGGAAAGATTAGAACCAATATGATTTTCCCAGAGTACAGATCATTTTGAGTGTCATTTGATTAATTAAATGAATATTTAGAAAAGTAAAACTATAGAGTATAGAGATGGTATAAATGTGAAGTCTCCATGGAAAGTGCATTATGAGTCTCTTGTGTTTTTTTAAATGAATAGGCTTGAGATAAGTGAGTTCTCTAGACAAGTACTTTTAATTTTTTTTATCATGAAGCCCATCAAAGTGATGTGATACCACAACACAGGCTGTATTAAATGTGTCCATAGCATTTGGAATAACACTTTTAGACAATATTGACACAGCAAGGGTGGATAAATTTGGAGAAGTTGGAAAATTTCAATTAATGGGACACAAAGAAAATGAAGTACATTATGCAAGGTTCTCATGAACATACATCTCACATTGTCATTGGCATGATACAGGAAGAAAACCAGAAAAGTTGACTCCTGAAGAAATGGAAAAGCTTGTTGAATTTTCTTTGGAAAAAGGCATTCCACCTGAAAACATTAGAGAAGTCATAGAAACAGGTAACCTACATACATGGTCATTTTGCTGTATCATATTATATATATGAATATATATAAATCTATATGAACATATAAATCTGTAAATGAATAAGATCTCTGATTTAGATGAAATCTATTCATATATTATCTTTAAATTGTCACTACCAGGATTAATCATTCTGGAATTGTCCTTACATTCTTGTAATATCAGATCTTTCATTCCTTATCCAATCACTTTTTTTTAACAGATACATGTCCAAAGTAAAGACCTGTTGGTGAGTAGAAACAGAAGCTATACTTACCCCACTCTATGTTTGAATTGACTTGGGCTTATTTGTATAAAAAGTTACAGATAAGCATTTCAATAAAAAATAGCTTGTTCTCAAACTGAGGCAAAATCCACACAGAATAGTTCTTGAATTTCAAAGCTCAAAACCCTATAGTCACAAGAATGAATTATAGTGACAAGAAGAATACTGTTAAGGAATTTGATCTTACTCAGAATTTGTAGTAATTTTATATTCATGATTTATCCATCAAGAAAATGTAACTTTCCATTTGACCATTTTTACTTTACATATGATTTGTGTGATATTATTTGTCACAGATAAGGTTTAAGTATGCTGAGCACTTCACTGTGTTCTTTGGAAACTCTCAAACTAAATTTTCCTGTAGGAACACACAATGTCAATACTTCCTGTAGAAATCCCTCCTATAGAATCCAAAATACAAGACACAGGTCCTTCCCCTGAAAAATGACTGTTAGTGTAAAATCACTTCTCTATAGTCTATATTATTAGAATTAATTTTGTTCTTCTGTGATCTCAAAGATGACAATTTTCTGTATTAGCTCAGCCATCTGTTAATATTTTTCTTCTATGTTTTTACAGATAATAGCAGGATGAGAATTACATACCATACCTCTTGACGATGGAATCTCTATCA
The DNA here is from genome assembly GCA_907169655.1 of Acomys percivali. Classification (NCBI taxonomy): domain Eukaryota; kingdom Metazoa; phylum Chordata; class Mammalia; order Rodentia; family Muridae; genus Acomys; species Acomys percivali. Next base: position 137,315 of record CAJRSG010010506.1, read on the forward strand.
TCTTTAATTCACCTTTGTTTGTCCAAATAAATTTGCTTTCTTCTTGAAGTCATGGTACTGCATACAAAATTCCCAACTTGACTTTTGTTATCATCCTCATGATCTATGAACTGTTCTCTTTTGAATGATTAAATAAAGTGATTCATGAAGCAATGGTGACCCTGTAATGCCCATGTTGTGAAACCCCCAAAGACCACCAGGAATCAGTCAGATGCAAATCACACAGGGTCAGAGACTGGACCATCATCCCTCATGAAGAGGGAAGGTGGGTGTCCCCTAGTACGAGGGGAACAAGGTTTTTAAAGGAAAGAACCTGCAGGTGGAGGGTTTCTAAGCCATTTCTAAATCTTGCTGTTACATGATAGGTTAGAGGGATACAGGAAAGTTGCCTGTTAAGCTGATTGGCTAGGGTACCAGGGCTAAGTGAGGGGACCTCAGCCAGACCACAAGAGGGAACTTTTTGCATGTTCTGATAGCAGTGACCTGTATCTCTGATTGGTTAGCCCTGGGTGCAAGCTCCTAGGAATGGTTACTAGCTGTATGCTTGTGGCTCTCCCTGAAAACTCTGGGGGGTGTCAAGTTCTTAGACCCTGAACTCAAAATGACATTGGTTTGGTTTATATAATCCTTGCTTCTGACAGGTTCATTGAAGGCCCAATTATGGATCTTCCCATAGCTTATTTTTCTGAGTTGGCCTGTTATAGTTCTAGGTAATGTGTCTTTGTGATTATTAAACCAAACTAAGAGTTTATTTTTGTCGTCACTTGTCTTAGCATCTCAGCCTGTAAAGTGGGAAAATGGGTGGAGTCATTCTTTTCTGTAACTTCTTCCTGCTGACATTAGGGGTGTTGTTATCATTATCAGGGCCTAGAAAGGCTGACAAGTTAGTAAGAGGCTAATGGAGCACATATCAAAAGCATCTGTTTAGCTGATCCAGTTGAAGAGATAGGGAGTAGTCATATCTGTGGGACTAGTTTAGATAAGATTTCAACAGGTCCAGATCTCAGCAGCTCTTGATAGAGTCTCTTAGCATGTGAAAATCTGCTGAGACAAATACAAACTAGGGACTGAAGTTAAAATTGAGTCTATAAGACAGCTGGAGTAGGCTTATGTCATTGAAACCCAGTAAAAGCATGAACATATTTTTCAGTCTAGAAGTCTTGATATACAAATTGGACAGATTTATTTTTTTATTAACAGTAGATCTAATTGTCCTCTTGCTATCAAGCTACCATTAGCTTAGCCATCATTATAATCAGGGTCCTGAGAAGGATAAATTGTAACCTATATGAATTTATGTATCAATTAAAATGACAGAGATGAATAGTTAAGTCATATTCCAGTAAATAGTGTCCCAGTTGTCTCCTGTGGCAGAATGGCATGATGGGCAGAGATAGTCTTACATTGATCACAAAGGATAAAAGGCTGTTTCTGTGGAAGGTGAAAATGGAAGAGACTGAACTTACCTTGTATTCAGCAAGATGATACAATGACTCTCCAGGGGTCCAGTTTGTCTACAGTTAGGCTGAGCCATAGTAGATATTGGGAGCATTTTGTCCCATGGCCAGAAATCACAATCCAGGCTTGTGTCCAAGTCTTCTGAGACCTTGGGAACTACTGTTATGATCTGGGAATCTCTGTTTTTAAAATAAATTTACACACGTTAAATGCCATATTTGGCAGATCTCTGACAAGCTTGAAGGCCAGTATATCTGAGCTGAACTCTTGTATAGCTGACCATAAACTTAATCAGTTGTTAGTATAACTTTAAATATATTGACTGATTATTTTAGAAAATACTTATGACTAACTGAGCAAGCACCTAACAAAAGCAAATGATGTCTTATGATTAAAGCTATTGTAATATTTGGAAAAGTCACAAATACTGGATGGGCATTGCCAAGAATAGGACAGAAGTGACCTTTATGTTTTGCTTCATAGTAACATTTTTTTGCAGTTTAATGGTCCTAATATATTAAAATGTTTCACATAACAAACACTGAGGGTCTGCTTACACATTCCATATTACTTAAAAGAGAGGATGAAATCCCTTTTCTGAAGCCCATCTAAAAAGCCCATCTTTCCCTAAGTGACTTCAATAAGCAAATGAATCAGTTTTAGTCTAATAGTTACAAAGGATTCAGCCTATTTTGTAAAATAGAGTAAGTTCCCTGGAATGGTATTCGACAGACACCACCCCCTCGAAATATGCATTTTTTATTTTATATTTTTCTTTCAGTATGGCAATGATTCTTTAGACTGTAGTTTGCTATTAAAATAGAAATGTAGATGTGTAGACTGCTTTGTGGGCTTGCAGCAGGGAGAAGACAGGATGCTAGAAAGTGCTGTTACATCCTGTCTCCTAAAGGCTGAAGATGAAACAGGAGAGGTTGAGATGACACTGCAGTTGTGATATAAACTGAATAATCAGTAAATTAATGAGGAAAAAGAGAAAACTACAGATACAACAGAAAAAAAGTAAATTTGGAGAGGTACACTGAATGAACTATGGGAAAGTACTATCCTAACAGGAAACATGCAAAAAAAAAATGGACAGTAGTTTTGCTTCTCTGTGTGTTTAAAGTAATTTCCCTAAGAAGGTGCTATCAAAATATTTATCTGGTGGAGGTTTTGTCCATGTTCAGCAATCAGCAGGAAAAGAGGCTCTGTGCATACACTGTATGCTTAAGTTAGAATCTCTGGTGTGCACACTCTGGGTATATTTTACTCACTGACCTTGGAATTCATAGTTACTTTTTAGTTGAATACTGCAAACAAGATCAAAGTGCTCCCTCAGTGTCCGCTGCTGTTGTGAATACTGTTAAATGACCATGCATAGAGAGAACCTAGGCATCTCAGGCTCCCTAAGGGTCACCTAGTAAGGGGCGCATGTGTCTGTCTCTGCCATGGACTCTGTGGCAATATTCGTGAATGATATAAATATTCCATTCATAGTGCTTTGGCTATTTGTATTTTGAAACCTTGAAGAAAACATCTTTCCTTTGTTGGTGCATGTAAAATTATCAATGTAAACCAATATCTATCACATCTCATGTCTATCAACATAAAACATCTATCTACACCTAAAAACACCAACTCCAAAACAACAAAGCTTAATTGTAAAACTGAACTATCTGGACTTCAACCGCATCAGACACTCAAGAAGGAATAAAATTGATTACCTCAATATAGAGGGAATGGAGTTTAGCAGCTTCCCCAATGAAAAGATGACAGAGATGGTTTGCTGCTTGAACAGTCAGCCAAGATTCTCATAACTTTGGAGCATCATTTTCAGACTTCTGGTCCATTATGTCTGAGAGACATATTTGTGATGCAGGAACTACTGAGGACTTGCTTTCCCTGTCTTGGAACAGTTTGATCATCGATTCTGCCTGCATTGGATCTCTCTCTGTCTACCAGTTGACCTAGCCTGCAGACCTATACTCTCAAACACAAATAATAACTATTTCTTCAAAGTTGACCTAGCCTGCAGACCTATACTCTCAAACAAAAATAATAACTATTTCTTCAAAGTTTTCCATGTGAACAGTAATTAATACATTTTGAGTCAGTTTTGTTTTGTGAAGTAAAGTTTATACATTTTACAGAGAAGTATGTATCTTATTTTTAATATTACCTATTCTCTTATGATATCGAGAATGTAAACATTAGACAGTGAAATTATATACAACATACTGTATTATAGTTTATATTTTTAAATACGCTATTGGTATTAAGCACAAGACAATTTCTACAGATGCTTAACTTCTCTAATCCCAGAATATAGGAAGTGGCAGCTGTGGATTGTGACTTTAAGGTAACACAGTGTAGGAGAAACTGAGGTCTTTGTGCTGAAAGTTAAGTGTTAGGGAACCTGGAATATTAACCACACATTGTTCCTTCAACAGAAGGAAGGCATAACCTGATATCAGCTTAGAAATTTTGTAGCTGCCTGACCTTTTCTTTGTGTGGCAGAGACCAAAGCAGATCCTTCCCTGACCTTTATTGTGAGCTTGTTTTCCTCATTCAATCCATGAAACCTATCTTTAAGGAAGGTGTCACTAGTAACAGAGTTTGGTGTACTCACATCTGAACTTCAAGTTAGATGACATTGTGTTTTATTGTACTCATGGGATTGAGTTGATTAAGCTAGGAAGCCTTTCACGAAATTGTGTGATGCTGAAATATGCCTCCAATAAATTACTGGAACCAGACTCCTAATGTTTGAAATAAAATTATTTAGTCAAATGGAAGCCAACTACCTTCTAACCTCTTATGGGCTTTATTACTCTGCTGTCTGTGGTGATTGCAGAGACCCCATCAATTCTGTCCAATGTGTACAGAACCTGTTTCCACATTTATATAATTATAACCTTCATGTGAGATATCTATTTCAATAATGTGCTTTCTGAGTAAGTATGTCAACCTCATCTCTCCCACATAATATGATGGATATATAGGATATATACTTATCCGTTCTTGGGTATGAAATCGAAACAGAAGGATCCCAAGGCCCAGATAACATGCTAAATGAGGATCATTCAGAAGCCTCAGTATAATACAAGAACATGAGTGAAGAAACACCTGATAGACTCCCGATATGGCCACTGAAGGATGAACGTTGCTCTCGAAATGCCTTCCACATAAGCGCAATACTGAATATAATTAAAACATATATGGAATTCTTTGATATAGAAGAGACCATACATTCAGTTAATTTTCCTTGTCTACAGTTCAATATCATTGAAAAATCAAAATTTCACGTTTGGTCTTCCCATGCTGAGGGAATTATATTCATGAATTATTTTTTATTGAAACACTTTAGCACAGCAGGACAACCTGAGGATACTGCCAAATTACCATGCTATTTCAGCCTCTCCTGGTGCTGTTGATTCAGAAATTACCACTCATAATATAGTGAAAATTTTACCAGTTTAGGAAAAGCACATTAGTACATATTTCCACCACGTCTATGAAGACACCCTTCAAGCCATGAAGGTCATGTTAAACCAACAAGGATAATTTTCTATCTACAATCAGGACATAGAAATTGAATAAATTGTTATTAGGTACCATCACAACATCACGAGACACTATTGCAGTCCTTCCCTAGCAATAATGGGTACAACTAAATTACAGTGCCTGCACCATTGGCTCAGTGTTGAAAGGAGCTTGCTCTTTGAAGTTGTTGTCCTTCCTTTCCACATAGACATTCTGAGCTCAGCAGCATTAGGTGTAGGACTCCCTTTCCCAGGCAGGGCCTCTGTCTCTGTTATGACTGCATCTGCTAAGTGTCTTTAGACATAGATCTCCCTAGCCACATTTTATCTATGGCCCTTGACACAGTTTCCTGCTACCTTTCCCTTCCCTGTGGCTATAGGATAATTAGGGGCTGTGTTTCCATCCATAGGATAGGAGTGTGCTGCCAAATGTAAAATAAATATCCTAAAAGTACCTAGTTTCCACCAATTATGAACCTCTATCCTGGAAGCCCATAACCAACTCCCCAAGGGCTAGATAGCCTTTCTTCTCCCTGAGTACATTTGAACTGGTTCCTGAAGTGGTTCCCAGCATGCTTGAGCTCCATCATGCTTCTGTCCTTCCAGGACCTGTGCATCCTCTTCTGTTCCTCATGCCTCGGTAGGCTGGTGGCCATCAGCCCTCCAGGGAAGAGGAGAACTACAGCTCAGGTAACATTCGAGAAGAGCTGAGCAGAAAAATTATGAGAGCCAGAAAAGGACATAATTTACTTTAAACATTTGAGTTGAAATTCTCTTTGTAATGTAACAGAGAACTAAAGTCACATCATTTTACTTTCAAGAGCATACATTATTTTCTGATTATTCATTTATTATTATTATCCTTATTCATTATATTATTTTGTCATATTTGAGTTCATTCATTATTATTTGAAAGCTTATTTTTAGGATTTCATAGGATATTTCCATGCATAGTCTTAACTCAGTATCTTCCTACCACCTGCGTGTACATGGTCCTATTCCTCTGGAATAGCTTCTGACAGTAGTTATTCTATAAAAGGAAAAATACAAAGAAGAGAAGAATTAGAAACAAATATGGAGATGTACTTTGAGTTAACTATAGGAAATCTAACAGAAAACTTGCAAAATAAGGACATTAATATGGCTTTTTATTGTGTGTGAAATCCTATTTCTCTTGGAAAGTGCTGTCTGCAGCTTTCCTCTTCTAGACCAGATTCAGTTTAAGGTTGGCACTCGGTGAACAGAGGCTCTGAGCAGGCAAAGTAAGTATCCTTACATAAGAACCTTCAATGTGTACACTCTGGGTACTTTTACTTATCAACTTTGGAATTCAAAGTTATATTATTAGTTGAATTCTGCAAGCAATATCAAAATAATTTCATCATTTTCCTTGCTGCTCAAATTTATATGAAAAGAAAAAATTTACGAGGAGTTTGAATGAAAATTGAAGTAAACTGAACTTTTATTTTCAGTGAATGTATATAGAAATATATACAGGCTTTATTTTAATTTTGAAGTTGTGAACAGTTATGGAAATTTAACCATTGTTTAGTGAAAGGGAGAGTTACGGGAAAATCAATGACTTATAGACTTGGTTTACTGTTTCAAAACAGTTCAAAAATTGAAATTTTACACCCAGTTTCTGCACTTACAATTCCTCTAGCCATGTACCCAGGCAATGTCTATGGACTATTCCTGTCATAAGACATAGTAGGAAGAGGGACGAAGGAAGTGATAAAATGCATCTGTTCTGATGTGACTTTTACCAGAATGGAAGGGATTATTTGCTTTGGATTGTACAAGAAACCAAATCCAAAGGCAGTGGTTGAGGCTGTGGACTCTGACTTTATTTTTAATTTAAATGAGATGAAAGTGTATTTGCTTTTGTGGAGTGTTATGGAGGATTCATCTTGGTACCGTTCATACCTTACTTTTGAAAAACAGAGTTCATTTCTCTTCCACAGTATTATGGGACCCAAATTCTAGATATAAATTTATGAATATCTAACGTGCTCTGCTTTAATGGAAATCTAAAGAAGGATATTTCAATAATTACTCTATAAGTAGGATTTTCTAGAATCAGCTAAAAAATCTTGCTTTTTGCATTAAGATCTGATTTTGCTGTTGTTATTTAGTTCGTTGCTGGTGGTAGTTGTGGCAGTGGTGACATTGGTGGTTATGGTGATGGTTGTGATGGAGGTGGAGGTCGTAGTGTTGGTGGTGTTTTTCTTGTAAATTGAAGATTTATATGGAAAATAGGCTTCTACGATATTTTGCAGAGTAGTATAATATCACATTGAGGCATGTCATAAAATGGACAGCTTAAAAGTGAAGGTGCAGAAGTTTTAGAGGACATGATCACATGAAACTCTAAGAACTCAGGCAGTTGAAAGATAAAAAGGTGTGAAGGGAAAAAAGCAAGAAATTAAAGCATTTTCCTAAGAAGGTAGGAGAATGATAGTAATGGAGAAATAATTTCTACAAAAATGTATTTACTCTGGATGTTGAGAGATAATAATATATAGCAATAAGAAATTCATACAGATTGATCAGATATCAGGAATCTTTGTATATAAAAGAACATGTATTCACCGTGCATATGGGAATCTCAAATTTAAAGTAAAATTGAAATATTGGATCTTAATTTGTAAATGATTTATACAGATGCACATGAAAAAATAAAATGAAACACTCATCAATAAAATTCCATCATGATAAAATTGTAAAACAATATTCAAATCAGAAATCACATAGTCATTAAGATCATCTGTGCAGACTGGCTATGGTTTGGTAAATTGGTGAAGGCAATTTCATTGTCATACAATGTGCAGTCTTAAAGCTGCTCTCTTACTAAGCCTGTGTGCCAAGTCAAGAAATACATCAGCCCAGTTCTTGAGAACAAGTAGTGAGTGAGTCTGCCCTTACTTTCAAAAGGTCAATAACCATAATAATATATCCCATAGCATTTAATCCAATTATAAGACAGCATTTGAGTCTCTCCTTATTACTTACTGGTAGATGGAAATCAGCCTTGCAAAGACTATCAGAGAGAAAATGAAAAAGACTATGCTACAGGACCAAATAGCAAAATTAATGAACATTCTACTAAGAATTCTACAATTTAGAGAGCACAGAAATATTAATTTTTCAGTAACCTTAGCATATGTTCTTTGGGATAGAGGGAGTAATTTCTTGGACTTTATGTAAGTCATGTTCATTTCTTTAAAGTGAAAGGATAGGATGTCTCAGTGTTGTATACTTCAATCAGGAGTATATTAATATTCTCCTATTTGTTAATATAGACTATTTGTCAAACACACACACACACACACACACATATCCGAGTAACATCTATTGAGTATATAAAATTCTTCATTTGCAATCTCCCATATATATATAAGGCATTCTGTTTAGTGTTTTTTTCATATTTCTAAAATATTAATGACAAGCTTATCAAAGTTCCCCACCCAACAGGTCCACGTTTTATATTTATAGTTTGTTTTGTTTTTGGTTGTCTCAAGTGACTCTAACCTTTTAAGCTATCGGGACCACAGATAGTTTGTGAAATATCCCTTGGACCTTAAGGGTCGTACCAATGGGTACAAGAGTGAAGAAATGTCTCTGCATATGGAAGTACATTTATCCAAACGATATACCTCAGAATGGAAGGGTAAAATCAAATAAGAAATCTCCTCAGGCATAACTCCCAGCATCTCTGCAATGTCTTTTAAAGGCTCAGTGCAGACTAACATGTAAGATCTGTATTAAGGCCTAATGTTTACATGTAGGACTTCCCATAAGCAAAACTTGGTACATCTAAATACCCAATAAACAGTTTGAATAAGAGGTATACAGAACAGGAGGCAATATTTGCCATCTGTACATTGGACTTAAGATTAACATAAGAATACACAAAGAAACACAACAGTACAGTTAGAAAATAGATACTCTATTTAAATTGGCCTTGGAGCAGATATTTTTTGAAAAGAGAGAGAGACAGACAGACTGACTGAGACATAGTGAGTGAGGGAGAGCGAGTGACAGAGAGAAAAATAGCGAGAGAGATAGACAGATGCAGAGACAGAGACAGAGATAGAGAGAATCCAGGGTCAGGAACATCTCATAAAAATACCCCTTTGAAAATTTGAAGGTAATTCAATCCACGCTTGAGATTTCTCTTATGCTTGTCTTATTACTTTATTTTTAAATTTTTTTCTCTTGACATCCTGATTGTAGCCCCCTCATCATTCCATGTCTGTGCCAACCTTCATCCATCATCACTACTCCCCTGGTTCCTAGTCTTCTGAAAGGGGGAGAATTCCTCGCTATCATCTGACCCTGCCTTTCAAGTTTAATCTGAACTTCCTCTAGCCTCTTCCCCTCCTACACTAGGAAAATGAATAAATAGTGGGTAACAATATCCTATTCAAATATAGACACTACCCACAATATAATGGGCCCAACAAGGGGATAGTGCTGCCTATCACCTCCAACTGAGTTGGGGCTCTAGTTCATGACCATGCAAAGTCCTTGGTTGGTCCTTCAATTTCTGCAATCCCCCCTGAACCCAGATTTGTTGGCTCCATTTGTCTCTTTGTGGAGTTCCTTTCGCCTCCAGGTCCTTGTATCCCACAACTCCTCCATAAGGTTCACTGCACTTCAGCCTTAAGTTTCACTATGAGTCTCAGCATCTTCTTTGACCCCTGCTGGGTGGAGTCTAACAAAGGACTTCTATGGGAGGCTCTGGTCCTGTTCTTTCTCTTCAGCCTCTTTTGGTGTCTATTTTATTTGCCATTCTGAATGAGAATCAAACATCCTCCCTAGGTCTTCCTTGTTACATAGCATCTTAAAGTCTGAGTAATATAGTATATTTATCCACCCTGCATCTGAAAAAGACTAATATCCATTGTATATCATGAAGTTAAACACCAAAAAATGAAAAATACTACTCCAAATTGGGTATAGAGCTAAACAGAGAATTCTCAATAGAGTAATACTGAATGGCCAAGAAACACTTAAAGAAATGCTCAATGTCCTTAGTTTTCAGGGCAATGCAAATCAAAACTAATCTAAGATGCCATCTTACACTTTTAGAATGGAAAACACCACAAACTCAAGTGACAGCACATGCTGGTGAGGATGTGGAGAAAAGAGACCACTCCTCCATTCCTGGTGGGTGTGCAATCTTGTACAACCCCTTTCGAAATCAGTCTGACACTGTCTCAGAAAATTGGAACTAGTGCTACCTCCAGAACTAGCTATTAAAATTCCCTAAGGTTGGAGATGTGTAGATTTCTTATTTTTGGTCGCATGAGCTACAGATGCTTCTTTTCATTGAGAATTGGTTATAAGTTATTATTGATCTTATACACAGAGAAAACGATGTTGTACTCAGGAATGTCTCTCTTTCCCTTTCCCTTTCATTCATAGGTATGGCGATATGGGTTGAAAAGAAAGAGAGGGATATAGAAATATGTAGGGATGATAGAACAAAAAGTAGATTATTGAATCTTCTCCTCAGCTTAAGGCTTTAATTGATCTTCACAAATAAGGATATTTTTAATTCATTGGTATATAATTTTGTATATTGATGCAAATTAAGTTCAATTTTGATGCTTTGGTATAGAATTGAAATTCAGTAATATTCTTCACACACATTCTGTATATTTCTAGTCTAATAGGAGGTAGTGTATACATACAACTCAACTTTAATACAAGGTTTCCTTCCAATACCTTGAAAGTAGTATTGAAGGCTGTTTAAGATAATTAAGTTGTACAACTTAATTGTTAGTTGATCAAATAATGGTCATGTCAATTACTAGTCTATGCTTATACAAGAATATACATCCTAGGTTGAACAGAGAGATATGATTCTATAGCTCCATACAGTAAAATAGCTAGATAAGGTCTCCAAAAGCCACAGAGACCTACAGAATGTGGCATTTAAAGATGTTTTAATTATTTTAAAGATTGTTTGACAAGAAGACAGGATAACTTCTGGCAACACGTAGCCTACCTCAAAATAGATGAGCTCCTGCCTCACAAATATGTCTGTGAGATATATTGAGCCAGAAGTCTGAAGATGCTGCTCCAACAGTATAGAGAGTTTTCTGTGATTCTTCTATCAGTCCATTATCTCTGCCATTTTTGTAATGTTGGAAGCTGCTAACCTGCACTGCTGGTTTTCACAGGTAATTAGTATTATTCCTTCTCAAGTCTCTGCTGGGGTTGAAGACCAGATAGTTTAGTCTTGTAATTAAGCTTATTTCTTCAGGTGTTAAGATGTTTTCAGGTGTAGATAGATGTTTTAAGTTGAAACAGATGAGATCTGACAGCTATTGCTTTTTTGCATTCAGAATTTTCAACACACCAAGATAGGAAAGATGTTTTCTTCAAGTTTGACAACTACAAAGAGCCAAGTCAGTATGAATGAAACATGTATATAATTCCTGATTCTTTCATGGTTCTTTTGGCTGCATGTAGTTTATTTTGTTTATTTGAGATAATATAAATGTGTATGTAGAAAAAGAAATATAAAATTTCACGAACTCCTGGTATTATTCCTAGTATATATGTGGGTAATTTTCTAACTCTTACTTATGCATTATACTAAACCTGAAAATATAGAGTCTTACTGTTTACATATGTTTAATTAGAGTCTCCAAATTATGTTATAATTGTTTATATGTATGTATAACACATGTATTAACGAATTTGTTGATAAATATTGCATTGTGTAAAGTCAAACCAAAAAAATTTACACATTGTGGTGTAGAGCAAAACAGAGAATTCCCAACAGAAGAATATTGAGTGACTGAGGAATACTTTAAAAATGCTCGATGTCCTTAAATGTCACAAACTGCAAATTTAAACAGTGCTGTGACTCCATCTTACACTCCCAATATGGCTAAGATAAAAAACTCAAGTGACAGCACCTGCTGGTGAGGATGTGTAGAAAGGGCAACACTGCTCCATTACTGGTGAGATTGTTGACTTCTACAACCATTTGCAAATCAGACAATTTTTTCAAAAGTAGGGAATAGTTCTACCTCAACACCCACCTATAGCACTCCTGGGTATATACCTTAAAGTTGCTCAACCACAACACAAAGAAACATGATCAGCTATGTTCATAGCAGGTTTATGTGTAACAGGAAGAAACTGGAAACAACCTAGATATTCCTGATGCAAAGAATAAATAAAAATAACATGGTACATTTACTCAATGGGTTACTACTCAGCTCTTAAGAACAAGGAAGTTATGAAATTTGAAGACAAATGGGTAGAGTTAGAAAATATGGTCCAGAGTGAGGTAACTCAGACCTTGAAAGACACACATGTTATGTACTCACTTATAAGCAGATACTAGCCATACAGTGCAGAACAACCATACTACAATCCACAGACACAAATGAGCTGAGAAGCAAGGAGACTCTGATGGAGCATGTATGGCTCTCATTCAGAAGGGGAAATAAAATAGACCTTAGAAGTTGTTGGAGAGGGAAGTGTTTTAGAGAGACATTGGGAAGGGAACACATGTGGAGACCAAGTATGAGGTCAGGGTGTGAGAAGACTGCATGAGCTAAGCAAAACCTATGGGCGGCATCTCTGTGACTAGCTGAATATATGCCACAGGGTACTCTTATGAGGAAGGGATATGAGGGTACTCCAGGATGAGACTTTTGGCAAAGGGAGACATGGAGACTGAAGTGGCCACTACCTATTGGCAGGCAGGAATTTCATTGGAGGGATGAGATACCAATCCACCCACAAAATTATTGAACCAAAATTTACATAGCCTACAAGGTTGTAGGAATGAAGATGCAGCAGAGATTGAGGGAATGTCAAACCTATAAGTGGTCCAACATGAGACCCACTCCATGGGAGAGAAACAAGCCCTGACAATATTAACTGATCAGTGAGATTCTCCACCCAGCAGCAGACCATAACTGGCTGAGAACCCTGGCAAACCATTTAGAACTTTTTGGGGAACGTTGTGAGTGATGTAGGAAGACGAGAGAGACTGGGAGGGGACAAGAACTCCACCAGAAGACCTACAGAGTCAAATATCTTAGGCCCATAAGGCCTCACAGAGACTGAACCACCAATCACAAAAAATGCATGGACTGTACCCAGACCTCCTACACTGATGTAGTTGATGTGCAGTGTGATCAACTAGCAGCTTGAATAGGCATCTCACTGTCATAGACTCTGTTGCTCCCTTTTTGATCCCTTTCCCTAGCTGGGCTCCTGTGTCTCACCTCAGTGGGAGACGGTGTGCTTCATGCTGATGTGTCTTTGTGTGTTGAGGTGGGTTGGTATGGGGGGCTCCTTTTTGTGAGGAGAAGGGGAACGGGAATGGGGAAAAAGGGTGCGAGGGTGGGACTAGGAATAAAGAAGGGAGGGGGCTGATGTTGGCATGTAAAGTGAATAAATAAATAAGGAATAAAACTTCAACAAAAAGAAACTTTAGAGAGGATGTAGGAAAAAGGTTATACTCATCCACTCCTGCTGGAATTCCAAAGTTGTATAACTATAGGAAACAATATGGATGATGTTGAAACAGCTGACTTTAAAAATAGCATGTATATGATTTATACCTCCCCTTGTCATATGGTCAAATGCTTTTGGAGTTGTATCCCATGGACTGTTTTTCAGTCATATTCATTACTTCTCTATTTACAACAATCAGGACATGTAAAATACTAAATACTCTTTAACTGCCTTGTGAAAAATTTGTTTCCCCCCGCCTATTATGGAACATAGTTTATGCATTAATAAAAAGCGAAAAATTACATTTATAATTAATTGAAAGGAAGTAATAAAGATTGTAGTGATTGGAGAAACTGAGACCAAGAAAACAAAATAATCACACTTCCTTCCTCAGTTGTGGTTTTAGGTAAAAATACACAGATATCAATAAACAACATTGAGTGAACATAAGGGACCATATGTAAAATGAAGAAGTGCATGGAGTGATTAATGTCTGATAACAGTGATCTAAGGATGAAAACAGAATCATTTTTTGAAGGTTTCAAGTGCAGATGAGGAAGATAATATAACACAATAGGAGATTGTGGCAGGAGTGATAAAACGACGAAGTTATTTGATTGAGCTCACGGGTTATACTTTATTATATATTTGCCTGTTTTACTTTTAGATTTTTATTTTATATTTATATTTTGTATATACCTCTATTTATACTCTACACATATGAATATATATGTGTATATATATATATATATATATGCATGCATGTGTATAAACAATTATATCTTAAAATAAGTTAAGACTGTTTGGCTGAAAAACTCCATAAAGAATGGTAGAGTAATAAATGGTGAGTATCAGGAAAGAGAACACTGCTGGGGAGTGATTAGTTAAGTTTTCAATGTAAGTGAGAAAACAATATACATTCACCTATTTTGAGGTTAGCTTCATCTCAGAAGTTGTGTGTGAGCCACAATCAATAAAGACAGTGTTGTCGCTTTGTTCTCTTGACAGTGTCTCTAGCCTTACAGAAGCTTCTCAACCTCATGAGGTCCCATTTATTAATTGTTGACATTAAGGCCTGGGCTGTTGGTGTTCTGTTCAGGAAGTTGTCTCCTGTGCCAATATGTTCCAGGCTCTTCCCCACTTTTTCTTCTAAGTGACTTAGTGTCTCTGGTTTTATGTTGAGGTCTTTAATCCACTTGGATTTGAGTTTTGTGCAAGGTGACAAATATGGGTCCAGTTGTGTTTTTTTACACATAGACATCCAGTTAGACCAGCACCATTTGTTGAAGATGCTATCCTTTTTCCATTGAATGGATTTGGCTTCTTTGTCAAAAATCAAGTGACCATATGTGTGTGGATTCATATCTGGGTCTTCAATTCGATTCCACTGATCAACCAGCCTGTTGCTGTGCCAGTACCATGCTTTTTTAATTACAATTGCTTTATAGTACAATTTGAAATCAGGTATGGAGATTCCTCCTCAGCATCTTTTATTGTACAAGATTGTTTTTGCTATTCTGGGTTTTTTGTTTTTCCATATGAAGTTCAGAATTGAACTTTCAATGTCTTCAAAAAATTGTGTACGTATTTTGATAGGGATTGCATTGATTCTGTAGATTGCTTTTGGTAGGATGGCCATTTTTACTATGTTAATTCTCCCTATCCATGAGCTAGGAAAAGATCTTCACCAACCCTACATCTGACAAAGATCTAATATCCAAAATATATAAAGAACTCAAGAAATTAAACACCACCAAACCAAATAACCCAATTGAGAAATGGGGCTTGGAACTAAACAGAGCATTCTCAACAGAAGAATGTAAAATGGCTGAGAAACACTTAAAGAAATGCTCAACCTCCTTAGTCATCAGGGAAATGCAAATCAAAACAACTCTGAGATTCCATCTTACACCCATCAGAATGGCTAAGATAAAAAATTCAAGCGACACCACATGCTGGAGAGGATGTGTGGAGATAGGAACACTCCTTCATTGCTGGTGGGAATGCAAACTAGTACAACCACTTTGGAAATCTATCTGGTGCTATCTCAGAAAACTGGGAATAGGGCTTCCTCAAGACCCAGCTATTCCACTCCTTGGAATATACCCAGAAGATGCACCAGCACACAACAAGAAAATTTACTCAACCATGTTCATAGCAGCCTTACTCATAATAGCCAGATCATGGAAACAGCTTAAATGTCCCTCAGTAGAAGAATGGATAAAGAAACTGTGGTACATATACACTATGGAATACTAATCAGATATTAAAAACAAGGAATTCCCGAAATTTGTGGATAAATGGATTGAGCTAGAGATGATCATAATGAGTGAGTTAACCCAGAAGCAGAAAGACTCAAATGGTATATACTCACTTATATCTGCATACTAGCCCAATGGGCAAGTCTCACGAAAGCCTTCCCTTACCAGGAAACTGGGACAGAGGGGAAGATATACTTTGGGACTCTAGATGAGAGAACAATGGGAGAATAGCAATGTAGAAGGATCCAGTGGGTCCTAGAAACCTACAAGTAGAACATTATGATAGGCAGATTTGGGTCAAGGGGTCCCGCTTAAACTAAGGCACTAGCCAAGGACAATACAGGCGGTAAAATTTAAACCCCTACCCTGATCTAGCCCATGGACAGGACAGTCTCCACTCTTGATTGGAGAGAGGGATTTGACTTTCTCATGTACTCTGGTGCCTCACATTTGACTATGTCCCCTGGCGGGGGAGACCTAGTGGCACTCAGAGGAAGGACAGCAGGTCACCACCGAGAAGAGACTTGATACCCTATGAGCATATACAGAGGGAGGTAATCCCTCTGAGGAACAGTCATAGGGGAGGGAAATAAGGGGAAAATGGGAGGGAGGGGAGAATGGGAGGATACAAGGGATGGGATAACCATAGAGATGTAACAAGAATAAATTAATTTAAAAAAATTAAAAAAAGAGTACAAAAAAAAAAAAAACAAAAAGATAAAGACAATGCATAGATACCACACAGGACTCAGAATGTTCTAATTGGGTCTGCGATTCTAAGTATTCTTTTCTGTTATTTCACCTCCTTGGTTCTAGAAAAGTCTGTGTAGGGTGCCAAATAAGAGAAGCAAATACACTAGCCAAGATGAAACGCTTGTGAACAATGACAATCAGAAGCCTGACAGGAAATCAGAAGGTACAAGATGATGCACACATATATCTGGCAACCCACAGTTGGTTGGTAGGACATGATGACCACTAAGAGGATCAAAATCACCCCTGGAACTGAAAAGCTTGTGGTGTGCCTAAGGGTAGTGAGCTAATGGATTCTTGAAGAGAACATACCACTGAAACTTTGGTACACCGTCACCTTCTTTCCTAAGTTCCAAATGTTTCTACCAGAGAAAAGTAAAAGGAGACCCACTTATTTAAAAAAGGCTCTATTTTTAGCAAATGGAAACTATCGCAGGGAAGCACAATTGTGCACAGGAAGAAAGGTAAAGATGATAGGGACAGGTGCTCATGAAAATACCTGCATTTCAGCTCCTGCATCTAAGCCTGAGGGAACATCTCTGAAGAGGGAGCAGAAAATTATTGAAAGACAAAATAACAGGAATTCTAATGTAAAACGTTCTATCCTATAAATAAGTGAATAAACAAGATGGAGAAAACTCCTTTATAAATGAACATGTTAACATGGAAAAGAATTTTTTTTGTAAAGTTCCTCCTCTGGATAATAACCACAGAAAAATAATGAGTGCTGGGAGAAGGAAGATTAACTTCCCCCAGCAAAGAGCAGCCCTGCAAAGGAATATCCAGCTCAGAAAGGCCAGCCCTTCAACCATATATACAAAAACAAGAAAAGGTTACTAACTAGATTCAGTGTGTCTGTGCTTGAGAGATTGGAAGCTGGCTGGAGCAAAACAGGAGAGAAAGTGATGTAAATCTATGACAATTGAAGACATGAACATATGAACATGCATACAGACTGATGTCTAAGAAACATAGTTAATAACTGGCTCTTGAGTTGGTATTTTCTTTCTAATCTAACAAAGCACTGAGATTCATGTGATTTGCATTCGGAAACATATGTTACTTGACTTTGATTTCTTTGAATCTTTCTCAATATTAATTGATACTTTTCCTGTTTCGATGACCGTTTATTTTTATTTCTATTACAGGTATTGAGGATTGTGTTATATAATCACACACATAGTTATAACTGAGTAACTCTCAACTGCTATTTTCCCACAACACCATAGCTATAGTGGCAGGTAAATTATTTCCATGAAACGAAAAATGCAGAGACAGGTTGAATCATAAGAAAGTATGGAGAAGCAATGTTTTAAGTGGGCTGAAGAATGTGTGAATCTAAGAAGAAAACATGTAAAATGGAGGAAACAGTTTTATGTCTATAAAGGTGTACTTGTCTTGGAAGATAATGCCTGAATCTTTCTCTTCTAGCCAAGCTCATTGTTTGGCCATAAAAAACTTGAGAAAGGCCCTGGGAAGGCAGTATGTCCCTAGATAAAGATCTCATGGGTTGGTATCCTGGGTATTTTCACTCAATGAGCAGTGAATATGGTACCATCCAATATACTCTCTCATCCTTACTGTCTTTATACAAGATGTCCACTTTAATTCATTGTTGTCAAGTTAGAATTGTGAAATCTGATGAAATAGTATAAATGTTCTGTGACAATAAATGTAAACAAGGGGATCATATTAAAGGAATTCATTTGGTGTTTTATAAATATTTTCAGAATACTTAATTACTAAAGGAAGTTTGTACATAGGCATATACTCAAGGTTACACTCAGGAGACACTGAATTTCATGAAGTATTAATGGCACAGAAAAAAGTGAGAAGAAGGAAGAAGGAAACATTTAAAAAGCTATCCTGATTTGACATAAGCCTGAATGGATGAGTACAATTGTCTAGGATTTTAAAGGAAACCAAAGCCACAGGGAAGTGTTGAGGTCAGGACATTGAGGCGATTTGTCTCTCAAAGGAGAGTAATGAATCATGGTTGATTAATTTTTCTATGTACAGGATATTCTCCACAGTTATGTGGAGAGTGGGTACTAACTGTGACATGAACTCTGGTGCCCCATATTTTACCACCTCCCCTTGGTGGGGAGGCCTGGTGGCACTCAAAGAGAATAAGCAGGCTATCCAGATGAGACTTGATAGCCTAATACCATATAGTGGTAGAGGAGGTCCCCTTGGTTATAGACCTTGGTGAGGGGAATAGGGTGGAAGTGGGAGGGAGAGAGGAACAGGAGATTACAAGTGATGGGATAGCAATTGAGATTAAATCTGAATAAACTTATAATAAAAAAGAAAAATGTTTTCTACTGTGTAAACCTATGTTTCTATAAAGAATTCATTTCTTTACTGTAGTGGAGCTTAAAATTTATAAGTTATTTAGGAAATAACAAAAAATACTGTACAATGGAAAATGTAAAGGAGAGAGTTAGCAGTGGAACTTCAGAGGACTTTGATGAGCATGTGAGAAAATATTATGAAACATAAATATATTTGTGGAGGGAAATGAACATCTATAATAAAAAATTTCAGTCATTTCCCCAAAGGCACTAGATCTATGTCCAGAAGAAAATATGGATCCATGTATTTAAGAAGCAAAGCTGAAGAAACTTTGCAAGAACTGGTCTTGTTAAAGTCTCAGAACTTGGACTTTGGACATAGAAAATATACTTTAGGGAAACCACTGATGAATGAATGTTTTATTCTAGAATTTCAAAACAGGTGGAGGAGAATGGTAAACTTTATTAACCTTTAGATATTTGGGACTCTGAGACATAGTGGTGAAGTAGTAAATATAAGATAGCATATGCTCTCATGACACCCAGGGAACTGGGAATGTCCAGGGTATATGGTTTCCATACAGAAGAGAACACATGATAAAATAAAAGATCATGAAATGAAACTACTACTATAAGGTGTTTATATGAATGGGTGTTAAAAATTCCATATGTCAGTATAGGAATCCTAAGCCAAGGGATAGGTTAGGATGTCTGAATTGATTAATCATGTAACTGATATTAAAGTGTATAACATTTTTTGAATGATCATGGATGATATGTCATGGTGGCGTTTAAGCCATACTTTGTATTTAAGAGGAATAAAGCAGGACCCAAACATAGATTAATATGGGACTTGTAAAATTGGACTGTTTTATTCAAAAGTCAAGGAGTAGTTTACTCATGGATATTTTATGCAGAAGGATTTTCATTAAAATTTGAGTATATAAAATCACTTATAAAAATACATTTATTTTTTAGTAAAAATTAGTATCTATTTTAACAAACTTCTGAGAGTTTTTCCTCTGTTCATAGAGTTCATCTGGGAACATAAGACATCAATTTACTAATGAGGCAAAGCTGGAAGAGATTTAGAAGAAGCAGCCATTTGTAGCTTTAAAATATTGAATATAGGAAAGCAGAACAAAGTTTTGGAAAAAAAATCACCATTAAAAACTTCATTGCCCTAGGTAATAGATAGATAGATAAAGAGAGAGAGAGACCGACAGTCAGAAGGACAGAAGTAAATTTTATCAACATTGGATATTTGGGGTTTTGTATTATCCTAGAGAAATAGTTGATAGAAAATGGATATATATGAGAAGATATTTATAACTATGTTGCATAACACCACATGTATTCAGATTGTATAAAGGAATCCCAGAAAAATGAACACAAAGAATATAAATGTCTATTGATACGATCAGAGGACTATAGAAGATACAGAAATGGCACAATCATGTAACAAGTCATTTTATTCATTCTGAAAACAAAATAAAACTCCAGTATGAAATCATAATGAATCTATTACAATGTCTCCATGCACAAAGGCACAGTTTGGCAAAATATCAGAGGGACTTGAATCTCCACAAGGGGTTGGGAACTCTGAACTAATACAGGTGCCTTTCTCTGCTCATATTGATCCTGAGCATCAAGCCAAGGAACACAGAAGCTGAAGTCTTGAGAAACAGAAGTGAGTGAGTCACCCATCTGGTTTGAAAGGGTCAATAAGCAGAGAGCGTATCCTCGAACCCTTAAGTGGATTATAAGGTGGATTCTGTACTCATCCTTATGGACTGTTACAGGAACACAAAAGCACATGAAAGCTAGTGTTCCTTCCACTGTTATTTTTACAATTCTAGAATGTGGGAAACCACACACTTTCCATGAGTGTCACAAAACCGATGATTGGTTCTTGAGGCAGAGTAGAGTGATTGCATGATAAAGATTATATAACACTTAGGGCCCAGGTCTGTAAAACTGAATGCATGGAAAGGTTCAGAAGGCCAATTTCATTCCTTATTCCTAAAGTATCTTTAAAATTTTTTTTTCATACTGTGGTTTAGTTATGGTTATCTCCAGTAATGTGCCTCCATTTTAACAATCTGTTTATAATCTCATACTTATGTAAAGTATTATGATAATTCTCTCTCTTGTCTAAAGTGTTCATCTCAAATTTCTCCAAATTCATTGAACCAACAATCTATTCCTGGCTCCGTATTATTTACTTTATTTGTGGCCCTATGAGTTTAATCAGGCCATGTGTGTTATCATGACTTTGTAACTAACTCATAAGCTCTAATGGCTTCACAAGGCAGACAACAGGACAGGCCAATACTTTTCCTACCTCTCATATTATCAGTGGTCTCAGTGGCCTCTAATTCAGAAAGGAAGTGATCATTCCCATGATCCATGTCCTCATTGATCCCATCTAACAGGTAGGAAAAGTCTAGCAGAGGCCCTATAGGTTAACATGCTAGCTGTTAAGAAATTTCCAGAACACATAAAACTTGAAACACAAAGTATCAAAAAGAGCCTCAGTGTAAGTCTTGTGGCTCCATGGCCTGAAGACTGTGGTTTGAAAAGAAGAAGGGCAGACATACAGAGAGAAAGCAAGGGAGAGGAAAGGAGAGAGCTAAGAGACAATTTTTGGCGGGATTATAAAATTGTAGAGTTAATTCTGAAAACAATGTGGAGGGTTCTCTCTCAACTAGGTAAAAGGAAATGTACCATGTGACTCAGTTTTCTAACTTTGTGGATTGTGCACAAGTGATTTTACATCATTTTCATAGATACTTGCTCATCCCTTCTCATTTCTACTCAGTCCACAATAGTTAGGATATGGAAATAGCCTAAATCTCCAACATCTGTCTAAATGCTAATGAACCATTTATGTAACTACACCATGGAATGCTATTCAATGGTAAAGAAAAATGATATCATGACATTTACAGATAAAGGGCAGGCAATATAAAAGACCTTTTTGAATGAGTTAATCCAGATCCAGAAAAACAAATGTGGCACTGTCTGTCTTTCCTGTTCTTCCTAGCTTCAAATCTCCAGAGAAAACATTTGAACCACTGAGACCATATAACACTGAACCATAATCTAGATAGCTCCATGAAATTCCTCCACTCAGGGCTCAGGGTACGAGACAGAATATAAGGTAGAAAGAGCATTATAGTCCTACGTGCTGGAGAACACCAAGGAAGCAAGGCCCTATGAAACGAATGAGACAAACACACATATGAACATGGAGAAACTGAATCAATATGCAGATGGACTGCACAAGTCTGCACCAGAGGCAGTCCTAGAGCTCAAAGGAAAAGAGTACGTATGTCCCATTCCTAATTCAGTTGCAACCAGCAAAAGAGAGCCACATTGAACAGAGTACTAGACCTGAAAGGAGAACTGAACATATATCCCGTGACTAACTCAGAATGGAAATACAGTTAATAGACACTTTCAAATAAACAGTTACTTCTCTCAAAGGGAATATCCCTGAAGATACCATCTACTCTAACATTAAATTTTCTTTAATTATATGTATTCATTTACTCTGTTAACCTCTCGATTACCTTCACATTTTCTGTGATCTACTCTCCCATCCACTTCTCTTTCCCTCTCCCATTCTTTTCAGAAAAGCTAAGCCCTCCCTTTGTGCAAAGCCACCCTGGCACATCAAGCTTCATCAGGACTAAGAACAGATTCTTCCACAGAGACCAGACAAGGCAGCCCAGCTAGGGGAATGTGTTCAAATGCTAGAAACAGAGTCTACGTCAAAGACAGGCCCTAAGATACACTTGTTATGGGATTCCCATGGAGACTTTGCTGCTCATGTTTTTTTGGTTCCTCAAGTCCAGTACAAGCATGCTCATTGGTTGGTTCTTCAACAATGGATCAAAAAGATTCTCTGACACACACTCAAATGTTAGGCAGAGCTCACAGGGTCTTTTTGAGGAGTGGGAGGAAAGACAGACAGACCCACAGACAACAAGAATGCCACAAGAAGGACAACAGAATAAACTAACCAAGGACCAAGGGGGGTTACAGAGACTGAAACAATCATCTTTTAATGGTAGCTACCAGCCCAGCATTATAGATGGGCAACAAATCATGGACTCAGAATCTTTGGAGATTCCTGCTCTAACAGTAATTTCAGGGTTTCTTTGTTTCACAAAAGTATGTTATTGTCTTTAATTATTATTTAATTTAGAGATTTTCTCTCCTTTTTTAAACTGTCACATTATATTATGCTTTAATTATTATTATCCTTTTGTAAAGTCTTTACTTTATAATGAGAGACTCAACACAAATTGATCCACAAGAAAATGGATGTCTAGAAGAAACTGAGAGAAATAGAGAGACAGAAAACCATAAACTCTATAAGCCGTGTGAGAAAATAACCAATTTTCAATAAAAGGAAAAATTATGGTTCTCTCATTACCACAGAATCTTCCCTTTGTAGAAGCATATAGAGACCATTACAGAAAACAATGACCAACCAAAATACAGCCTTGAGGAGCCCAGTCCATCAATACTATCAACTCCATACCCAAGTTTCAGTATTCAGTAAAAGAGAAGGTATGTAAAAACTATAAGGGACAGATGAGTAGAATTGGTTGTCAAGATCATATCCTCTAATAATGTGAGAAGCTATATCCAAGAAATAGTACCATAACTAAAGGTCAGCTTAAGGAGTGGAACAATGGAAATGTTATTATGTAGAGTGCAAAGATTAAGAGCCAACAGTTCTACACCAAGAACAATAGATAGAAAATGGGATGTGGAAGGAGGCAAGAGAAGAAAAAATGGTTTTCATGCATCAAACCTCAGGCCTGAAAACACATATACAATGAGAATTATACACTCTGTGCAGGCAGGAAATATATTGTGTGTTTGCATGTGTGTGTTATATGTGTGTGTGTGTGTGTGTGTCTGTGTCCCTGTGGTCACAAAATTGAAAGAAGTCAAGAGGATGCATAAGATAGGGTTGAGAGGGAGTAAATGGAAGCTGGAAATTATATAATACATTATAATCTGAAAATTAAAGAAATAGAGAAAAATAGAATGTAACTTAAAGAAATTATGATGCCGTGCAGGCCTTTAGTGCGTCATAATGTTGTAGCTATAATCTCTGTGTTGTCAAATATAAAACCACAATGCTAACTGTAGGTTTTGCACATGTTATGGGGAGAAGCCTCAGAGGATAAATAACTCCCATAGCATTCTGATATTCTTCTGGCTTGTTGCTACAAAAGGATAACAAGATCTATTGCTAAGGACTACACAGATGTAGGTTGTGAAGTAGTCAAAATGTAACTGAGCAAAGAGCACCTTGCCTTTAGGAAAGGAGAAGCATGATTTCCATCTGCAATAGAGTCCATTTGCACATATATACAGTTTTTTATAACATCATTATTTTTGTAGACATTTATACTTGCTATGGTTTCTTATCAGTGACATTTGTATTTATTCACAGTGGAGATTAACTATATTTTTCTATTCAAAATTGTTATTTTTTTTAGTGATTTCTCTTATACCACTAGGCCCATGGTATAGAAGACAATGTTCTGGAAGAATAAAAAATTAAATATATGGAAAATCTTATAATAAGGGAAGATTATGGCTGTATTCTTCTAGGAAATCCTCCGTACTTTTTAATACCTTGGTTCTATTATGAATTAGGCTGCTATGAACATGGTTGAGTAAATTTTCTTGTCGTGTGCTAGAGCATCTTCTGGGTATATTCCAAGGAGTGGAATAGCTGGGTCTTGAGGAAGCCCTATTCCCAGTTTTCTGAGATAGCACCAGATAGATTTCCAAAGTGGTTGTACTAGTTTGCATTCCCACCAGCAATGAAGGAGTGTTCCTCTCTCCGCACATCTTCGCCAGCATGTGGTGTCGCTTGAGTTTTTGATCTTAGCCATTCTGATGGGTGTAAGATGGAATCTCAGAGTTGTTTTGATTTGCATTTCCCTGATGACTAAGGAGGTTGAGCATTTCTTTAAGTGTTTCTCAGCCATTTGATATTCCTCTGTTGCGAATTCTCTGTTTAGTTTCAAGCCCCATTTCTCAATTGGGTTATTTGGTTTGGTGGTGTTTAATTCCTTGAGTTCTTTATATATTTTGGATATTAGACCTTTGTCAGATGTAGGGTTGGTGAAGATCTTTTCCCAGTCTGTAGGCTGTTGCTTTTTCCTGTTGACGGTGTCTCCTGTCTTACAGAAGCTTCTTAGCCTCATGAGGTCCCATTTATTAATTGTTGACATTAAGGCCTGGGCTGTTGGTGAATGGGTCTGTTACAAATTTTAGAAGGAATGTAGCTTCCAGGATCTGGGGAATGAAGTGATATAGTTCCAAATAAATTAAAAATCTAAGAGGTCCATCAAAGTGTACCTGATATGGAAAGAACATAATTTATGTTAAACATTTGAGTTGAAATTCTCTTTGTAATGTAACAGAGAACTAAAGTCACATCATTTCACTTTCAAGAGCATTCAATATTTTTTGATTATTCATTTTTTATTATTATCCTTATCCATTATATTACTTATGTTGTCTTTGAATTCATTCATTATTATTTGATAGCATATTTTTAGGATTTTATAGGATGTTTCCATGCATAATCTTAACTCAGTATCTTCCTAGCACCTGCGCATATATGCTTCCTATCCCTTTGGAATAGGTTCTGCCAATAATTATTCTATCAAACGAAAAATACAAAGAAGAGATCAATTTGAAACAAGTATGGAAATGTACATTGAGTTAACTAGAAGAAATCTAACAGTAAACTTGCAAAATAAGGACATTAATTTGGCTTTTTCATGTGTGTGAAATTCTATTTCTCTTGGAAAGTGCTGGTTGGAGCTTTCCTCCTCTAGACAAGTTTTAGCCTAAGGTTGACACTCAGTGAACAGAGGTTCTGAGGAGTCAATATATCCTTACTTAATAATCTTTGATGTCTACACTCTGGGTACTTTTACTTATTAACTTTGGAATTCAACGTTATATTGTTAGTTGAATGCTACAAACAATATCAAAACAATGCCATCATTTTCATTGCTGCTCAGATTGATATGAAAAGAAAAATATTATGATGGAGTTGAATTAAATAGAAGAAAACTGACCTTTTATTCTTAATGAATGTATATAGAGATATATACAGGCTTTATTTTAACTTAGAAGTTGTGAACATTTAAGAAAATTCTATCATTGTTAATCAACGGTAGAGATATGGGAAAATCAATGACTTATGGACTTGGTTTACTGTTTCAAAACAGTTCAAAAATTGAAACTTTACACCCAGTTTCTGCACTCACAATACCTCTAGCCATGGTCACAGGCAATGTCTATGAACTATTCCTGTCATAAATCATAGTAGGAAGAGGGAAGAAGGAAGTGATAAACTGCATCTGTTCTGACGTGCCTTTTACTAGAATGGAAGTGATTATTTGCCTTGGACTGTATAAGAAGCCAAATCCAAAGGCATTACTTGGGTTTGTGGACTCTGACATTATTTGTCATTTAAAGGAGGTGAGAGTGTATTTGCTTTCTTGGAGTGTCATGAAGGTTTCATCTTGGTAGTGTTCAAAAGTTACTTTTGTAAAACAGAGTTCATATCTCTTCCACAGTGTTATTCGGCCCCAACTATAGATATAAATTTTTAGAACATCTAACATGGTTTGCTTTAATGGAAATCTAAAAAAGCATATTGTCCACAATTACTGTGGAAGGGAATTTTTATGATAATCAGATAAAAATCCTTGCTTTTTGCAATAAGAGCTGATTTTACTGTTTTTTTTTTTTTATTTCATTGCTCGTAGTAGTTGTGGTAATGGTTACTATGGTGGTGGAGGTGGTGGTGTTGATGGTGGAGGTGGAGGTGGTTGTGGTGTTTTTTGTGTAAATTTAAGATTGATATTTAAAAAAGCTTCTAAAATATTTTGCAGAGTAGTGTAATATCACATCGAGACATGTCATAAAATGGACAGCTTAAAAGCGAAGGTGCAGAAGTTTTAGAGGTCATGATCACATCAGACTGTAAGAACTCAGGAAGTTGAAAGATAAAAAGGTGTGGAGGGAAAATAATAAGGAATTGAAGCTTTCTTCTATGAAGGTGAAAGAATGACAGCGACAGAGAAATAAATTTTACAAAAATATATTTACTCTTGATTTTGAGAGATAATAATATATAGCTATAAGGAAATTCATAAAGTTCAATAAAATATCAGGAAACTTTGTATATAGCAGAACATGTATTCACCATGCATGTGGGTATCATAAATTCAAATTCAAATTGAAATATCTGATTTTAATCTTTAATTGATTTGTACAGATAGATGTATGTGAAATATTAAAATTAAATACTCACCTATAAAACCCCCTCATCATAAAATTGTAAAACAGTATTCAAATAAAAAATCACATAGTCATTAAGATCATCTGTGCAGACTGGCTATGGTTTGGTAAAGTGGTGAATGCAATTTTATTGTCACACCATGTGCAATGTTGAAGGTGCCTGCTTATGATTGTACTAAGCTTGAGTGTCAAGCCAAGAAATACATCAGCCCAGTTCTTGAGAACAAGTAGTGAGTGAGTCTTCCCATCTTTTTAAAAGGTCAATAAACATAAAAATATATCCCCTAACATTTAATCCAATTATAAGACAGCATTTGAGTCTCTCCTTATTACTCACTAGTAAATGGAAATCAGCCTTGCAAAGACTATGAGAGACAAAATGTAGAAGAGTATGCTACAGGACCAAATAGTAAAATTAATCAACCTTCTACTAAAAATTCTACAATATAGAAGGTACAGAAATATTAAGATTGTCAGCACCCTTAGAATCTGTTCTTTGGGATAGAAGGTGTGATTTCTTGTTCTTTATGAAAGTCATTCTATTTCCTTAAAGGTGAAAGCATAGAATGTCTCAGTGTTGTATACTTCAATCAGGAATATATGAATATTTTCCTATTTGTTAATATAGACTGTTTGTAGAATATATATATATATATATATATATAATATGTATATGTGTATATGTATACATATACATATCCAAGGAACATCTACTGAGTAAATAAAATTCTTATTTTGCAATCTTCCACATATATAAGGCATTCTGTTGATGTTTTTTTCATACTTCTAAAATATTAATGACAAGGTCATCAAAGTTCCCCATCCAACAGCTCCATGTTTTATATTTATGGTTTGTTTTGTTTTCAGTTGTGTCATGTGACTCTAACCCTTGAAGCTATCAGGACTACGGATAGTTTGTGAAATATCCTTGTGACTTTTAGGGTCTTATCAGTGGGTACAAGAGTGAAGAGGATATCTCTGCATACAGAAATAAATTTATCCAAAAGACATACCTCAGAATGTAAGGGTAACAATCAAATAAGAAATCTCCTCATGCATAACTCCCAACATCTTGGCAATGTCTTTTAAAGGCTCACTGCTGCAGACTACCATGTAAGATCTGTATTAAGGCCAAATGTTTACATGTAGGACTTCGATGAGTAAAACTTGGTACATCCAAATACCCAAATAAACAGTTTGAATAGGAAGTATACAGAACAGGAGGCAATATTTGCCATCTGTACATCAGACTTAGGATTAATATACCAAATACACAAACACCCACAAGAGTACAGTCAGAGAATAGGTACTCTATTTAAATTGGCCTTGGAGCAGATATTTTTTGAAGAGAGAGAAAGAGAGACAGACAGAGAGACAGAGACAGACAGACTGAGACAGAGGGACCAAGGGAGAGAGAGAGAGACAGAGAGGGAGAGAGAAAGGGAGAGAGAGAGCGACAGAGACAGACAGACACAGAGACATAGAGACAGAGACAGAGACAAAGAAAGAGACAGAGACATAGGTGGATAGAATCCAGGGCCAAGAATCATCTCATAAAAATACCCTCTGAAATTTTGAAAAGCAACTCAAACTATGCTTGAGGTTTCTCTTAGTTTGTCTTATTATTACTTCATTTTTTAAAGTTATTCTCTTGACATCCTGATTGCAGCCCCCTCCTTCATTCCATGCCTGGGCCAACCTCCATCCTTCATCATCATTCCCCTCTCTCCTAGTCCTCTGAATGGGGGATACTTCCTCTCTATCATATGACCCTGCCTTTCAAGTCTAATCTGCACTTCCTCTAGCCTCTTCCTCTCTTCCATGGAATGACAAGCCTACATTTGGGAAATGAATATATAGTGGGGACTAGTGTCCCATTCAGAGGTAGACACTACCCCCAATATAATGGGCCCAACAAGGGGATAGTGCTGCCTATCAACTCCATCTGAGTTGGGACTTTAGTTCATGACCATGTATAGTCCTTGGTCCGTCCTTCAATTTCTGCAATCCCCATGAGCCCAGATTTGTTGGCTCCATTTGTCTCTTTGTAGAGCTCTTTCGCCTCCAGGTCCTTGTATCCCAAACTCATCCATATGGCTCCCTGCACTCCACCCTAAGGTTTAACTATGAGTTTTAGTATCTTCTTTGATGCCCTTCTGGGTGGAGTCTAACTGAAGACCTCTAAGGTAGGCTCTGGTCCTGGGTGGAGTCTAACTGAAGACCTCTAAGGTAGGCTCTGGTCCTGTTCCTTCCCTTCAGCCTCTTTTGGTGCCTATTATTTGCCATTCTGAATGACAATCAAGAATCCTCCATAGGTCTTCCTTGTTATTAGCATCTTAAAGTCTGAGTAATATAGTTTATTTATCCACCCTGCATCGAAAAAGGCTAATATCCAATATATATCAATAAATTAAGCACCAACAAATGAAAGAATCCAACTAAAAATCGAGTATAGAGCTAAGCAAAGAATTCTCAACAGAAGAATACTGAATGGCCAAGACAAATGTAAAGAAATGCTCGATATTCTGTTTCTCTTCTTCACTTTCATTCAAGAGTTCTTTGAGAGGTAAATACACTTTAGAACAATTGAACACCATGAAGACAGAAAGCAAGAGAATTGTGAGGATGCTGAATGAAGAGGTTCAGAAGTTGCATGATCTTTACCAACAGAAGGTTAAGGAAGCTGAGGAAGAAGATGAGAAGTGTGCCAGCGAGCTTACATCCCTGGAAAAACACAAGCTCCTGCTGTAGAGTGACATGAACGAGGGCCTCAGTGAAGCCATGCATTATCTGGACTCTGTGAAACAGGAATACCAATTAATTGTGCAGACTACAACTGAAGAAAGGAGAAAGGTGGGAAATAACATTCAGCATCTTCTAGAGATGGTTGCTACACAGGTAGGATCTTCGGAGAAACATCTTGAAGAACAGATTGGTAAAAGTAACAAGGCTTAGGAAGAATGCATGTCTGAAGATCTTTTGGGAAATATCAAGGAGAGTGCAGTGAAGTATAAGAAGAATGCTGCCCTATTTAAGGCTCTGGGTGAATGAAGATAAACTAAGGGTGGTTATCTTGTATCTTTCATTGACATAGCATAAACTGAAAATATTAGTACCAAACTATGGCATCGTGATAGATTAACCTTTTAGATTTAACATACAAGTTAGTAAAGTACATTAGTAAACTGGGAAAAACAAAAAATGCTCAATGTCCTTAGTTTGCAGGGAACTGCAAATCAAAAAAATCTGAGGTACCATCTTAGACATTAGGAATGGCAAAGATCAAAAACTCAAGTGACAGCACATGCTGACAAGGATAAGGAAAAAAAGAGAACACTCTTCCATTCCTGGTGGGTGTGCACACTTGGACAACTTCTTTGGAAATAAGTCTGGCACTTTCTCAGAAATTTGGCACTAGTGATTCCTCCAGACCCAGCTTTGCAAATACCCTAAGGGGGGCTGAGTAGGTTTTTTTGCTCTCATGGGCTACAGATGCTTCTTTTCATTGGGAATTGGTTATAAGTAATTAATGGTCTTATACACAGAGAAAACGATGTTATACTTAGGAATATCTCTCTTTTCCTTTACCTTTCATTCATAGGTATGGAGATATGGGCTGAAAAGAAAGAAGGGGATATAGAAATATATATGGATGTAGTACAAAGTGTAGATTATTGAATCTTCTCAATTTAAATTGATAATCACAAATAAGGTTATTTTTAATTCATTGGTATATAATTTTGTATATTGACACAAATTAAGTTTAATTTTGATACATTGGTATAGAATTGAAATTTATGATTATTCTTCACACACATTCTATATATTTCTAGTCTTATAGGAAGTAGTGCATACATACAACTCAATTTTAATACAAGGTTTCCTTCCAATACCTTGAAGGTGGTATTGCAGGCTGTTTAGAATAATTAAGTCATACAACCTAATTGTTAGTTGATCAAATAATGGTCATGTCAATTACTAGTCTATGTTTATACAAGAATATACATCCTAGGTTGAACAGAGAGATGTGATTCTATAACTCCATACAGTAAAATATTTAGATAAGGTCTCCAAAGGCCACAGAGACCTACAGAATATGGCATTTAAAGATGTTTTAATTATTTTAAAGATTATTTGACAAGAAGACAGGATAACTTCTGGAAACACCCAGCCTACCTCAAAATAGATAAGTTCCTGCCTGACAAATATGTCTGTCAGATATATTGAGCCAGAAGTCTGAAGATGATGCTCCAATGGTATAGAGAGTTTTCTGTGACTCTTCTGTCAATCCAATATCTCTTCCGTTTTTGTAATGTTGGAAGCTGCTAACCTGCACTGCTGGTTTTCTCAGGTAATTAGTTTTATTCCTTCTCAAGTCTCTGATGAGTTGAAGACCAGATAGTTTAATCTTACAATTAAGCTTATTTCTTCAGGTGTTAAGATGTTTTCAGGTGTAGATAGATGTTTTAAGTTGAAAGAGATGAGATCTGATAGCTGTTGTTTTTTACACTCAGAATTTTAGCCTCACCACATAGGAAAGATGTTTTCTTCAAGTTTGACAACTACAAAGAGCCAAGTCAGTATGAATGAAACATGTATATAATTCCTGATTCTTTCATGGTTCTTTTGACTGTATGTAGTTTATTTTGTTTATGTGAAATAATATAAATGTGTATGTAGAAAGAGACATATGAATTTTCATAAACTCCTGGTTTAGTATTCCTAGTATATATGTGGGTAATTTTCTAACTCTTACTTATGCATTATAGTAAACCTGAGAATATAGAGTAATACTGTTTACATATGTTTAATTATAGAGTCCTCAAATTATGTTATAATTGTTTATATGTATGTACAACATATGTTTTAACAAATTCGTTGATAAAGACTGCATTGTATAAAGTCAAACCAAAAAAATTTACAAATTGTGGTGTAGAGCAAAACAGAGAATTCTCAACAGAAGAATATTGAGTGACTGAGGAATAGTTTAAAAATGCTCAATGTCCTTAAATATCACAAAGTGCAAATCTAAACAATGCTGTGACTCCATCTTACACTCCCAATATGGCTAAGATAAAAAACTCAAGTGACAGCACCTGCTGGTGAGGATGTGTAGAAAGGGCAACACTGCTCCATTACTGGTGAGATTGTTGACTTCTAAAACCACTTTGAAAATCAATCGGACAATTTTTTTTTTAAATTAGCGAATAGTTCTACCTCAACACCCACCTATAGCACTCCTGGGTATATACCTAAAAGTTGCTTAACCACAACATAAAGAAACTGTATCAGCTATGTTCATAGCAGCTTTATGTGTAACAGGAAGAAACTGGAAACAACCCACATGTTCCAGATGCAAAGACTGGATAAAAATAACATGGTACATTTACTCAATGGGTTACTACTCAGCTCTTAGGAACAAGGAAGTCATGAAATAGGTAGACAAATGGCTAGAGTTAGAAAATATGGTCCAGAGTGAAGGAACTCTGACCTTGAAAAGTTCACATGGTATGTTGTCACTTATAGGCAGATACTGGCCTTACAGTGCAGAACAACCATACTACAATCCAGAGCTAAATGAGTTGAGAAGCAAGGAGACACCGATGGAGCATGTATGACTCTCATTTAGAAGGGGAAATAAAATAGAACCTAGAAGTTGTTGGAGAGGGAAGTGTTTGGGAGAGACATTGTTAAGGAGACACATGTGGTGAGGTCAGGGTATGAGAAGACTGCATGAGATAAGTGAAACCTATGGGTGGCATCTCTGTGACTAGCTGTATATATGCCACAGGGTACTCTGATGAGGAAGGGATATGAGGGTACTCCCAGCTGAGAGTTTTGACAAAGGGAGATATGGAGACTGAAGTGGCCACTCCGTATTGGCAGGCAGGACTTTCATTGGAGGGATGAGATACCAATCCACCCACAAAATTGTTGATCCCAAATTTACTCAGCTACAATGTTGTAGGAGTGAAGATGCAGCAGAGATTGAGGGAATGTCCAACCTATAAGTGGTCCAACATGAGACCCACTCCATGGGAGAAAAACAACTCCTGACAATATTAACTGATCAGTGAGAGTCTCCACACAGCAGCCGACCATAACTGGCTGAGAACCTTTTAGCTGTGTTTGGGGAACTATGTGAAAGAAATGTGGGAAGGAGAGAGAGACAGTGAGGGGAGAAGAACCCCACCAGAAGACCTACAGAGTCAAATATCTTAGTTCCATAGGAGCTTACAGAGACTGAACCACCCACAGAGAATGCATGGACTGGACCTAGACCCACTACACAGGCAGTGTGGTCTTCAAGTGGGTGAAATAGCATTTGGAATGAGGCATCTTACTGACAAGGAGTCTAATGCTGGCTTTTAGATCCCTTTACCTAGCTGGGATGTTGAATCTCACCTCAGTGGGAGATGGTGTGCTCCATGCTGATTTATCTTGATGCGTTAAGGTAGGTTTGTATGAGTGGTCTCGCATTTTTTGAGGAAAAAGGGAAGGGGAATGGGGGAAGATAGTGGGAGTGTGGGACTAGGAAGAAAGAAGGGAGGGGCCTGATATTGGCATGTATAGTGAATAAATAAATAAGGAATAAAACTTCAACAAAAAGAAAACTTAGAGAGGATGTAGGGAAAGGGTATACTCATCCACTCCTGCTGAAATTCCAAAGTTGTATAACTATAGGAAATAATGTGGATGTTGTTCATGCCGTTGACTTTAAAAGTAGCACGCATGTGATTTATACCACTCCTTGCCATAAGGTCAAAGGCTTTGGATTTGTATCCCATGGACTATTTTTCAGGCATATTCCTTACTTCTCTGTTTACAACAATCAAGACATGTAAAATACTAAATACTCTTTAACTGCCTAATGAAAAAACTTGTTTTCTCCACCTACAATGGAATATAATTCAGGCATAAATAAAAATGAAAACATGAAACTTGAATTCATTGAAAGGAAGAAGTAAAGATCATAGTGATTGGGGAAACTGAGACCAAGAAACCCCCAAAAAATCACATTTCCTTCCTTAGATGCTGTTTTCAGGTAAAAATACAGATACTAATATACAACACTGAGTGAAAAAGGCATCTGGGAAATGTAAGGGACCCAATGTAAAATGAAGATAAGCATGGGGCGGTTAATGCGGGATTCTCCAAAGATGAAAGCAGAATCATTTTTGAAGGTTTCAAGTGCAGATGAGGAAGATAATATAAGATAATAGGGGATTGGGAAGGAGTGATAAAACAACAGGGTTATTTGACTGAACTCATGAATTCATAATTCATTTTATATTTACCTATTTTACATTCAGCTTTTTATTTTATATTTTATATTTACCTCTATTTATACACTACACATATGAATACATACATACATATATCCATACATGTATATAAACAATTATATCTTAAAATAAGTTAAGACTGGCTGAAAAACTCCCTCAAAGAATGGTAGACTAATAAATAATGAGTATTAGGAAAGAGAACACTGCTTGGGAATGATTTGTTAGGTTTTCAATGTAAGTGAGAAAACAATATGCATTCACTATTTTGAGGTTGGCTGCATCTCAGAAGTTGTGTATGAGCCACAGTAGATAAAGGCACTACACAGATACGACACAAGACTCAGAATGTTCTAATTGGGTCTGCAATTCTAAGTATTCTTTTCTGTTATTTCACCTCCCTGGTTCTAGAAAAGTCTGTGTAGGATGCCAAGTAAGAGAAGCAAGTACAATGATCAAGATGAAACACCTATGAACAATGACCATCAGAAGCCTGACTGGAAATCAAAAGGTATAAGATGATGCTCACATATAACATGGCAACCCACAGTTGGCTGGTAAGACATGATGACCACTAAGTGGACCAAAATCACCCCTGGAACTGGAAAGCTTTTGGTGTGCCCATGGGTAGTTAGCTTATGGATTCTAGAAGAGAACATACTGCTGAAACATTGGTACACTGTCACCTCTCTTCCTAAGTTTGACATGTTCTACCACTGAAAAAATAAAAGGATTTTTCCAGCAAGTCCTACACTTGCTTGGTTAGAGTTACTCCTCGATATTTTATATTGCTTGTGCTTATCGTGAAGGGTGTAGTTTTCCTTCTTTCTTCCTCTGAATATTTGTCATTTCTATATAGATAGGCTACTGACTGTTTTTTAGTTAATTTTGTATCCAGCCACTTTGATGAAGGTGTTTCTCAGCTGTAGGAGTTCTCCGGTAGAATTTTGGGGGTCACTTATATACACTATCATATCATCTGCAAATAGGGATAATTTGACTTCCTCCTTTCCCATTTGGATCATTTTGATCTCCTTTTCTTATCTTATTGCTCTAGTTAGAACTTCAAGGGCTATGTTGAGGAGATATGGAGAAAGTGGGCAGCCTTGTGTGGTCCTCAATTTCTGAGAAATTTCCTTATGTATATCTCCATATAATTTGATGTTGGCTATTGACTTGCCCTTATTATGTTTAGGTATGTGCCTTGTATTCCTCATCTCTCCAAAACTATAAACATGAATGGATGTTGGATTTTGTCAGATGCTTTTTCTTCATCTATGGAGATGATCATGTGGCCTTTTTCTTTCAATTTGTTTAAATGGTGGATTACGTTGATGGATTTCCATATAATAAACCATCCCTGTATGCCTGGAATGAAGCCTACCTGTTTGTGGTGAATGGTATGTTTGATATATTCTTGTCTTCCACACAACAAGGACATATGCTCAACCATGTTCATAGCAGCCTTATTCATAATAGCCAGAACCTGGAAACGGCCTAGTTATCCCTCAGTTGAAGAATGGATAAAGAAACTCTGGTACATTTACACTATGGAATACTACTCAGCTATAAAAAAACAAGGAAACCCTGAAATTTGTACACAAATGGGTGGACTAGAAATGACCATACTGAAAGAGTTAACCCAGAAGCAGAAGGACTCACATGGTATACACTCATTTATAATTGGGCAGGAGCCCAAAAGTCATCTTTCACAGAAGTCTTCACTTACCTGGAGTTGGATAGATGTGAGGACATCCCACTGATACTTTTCATAAGACAAATATAGGAGATGGGGAAATAGAAAGATCCAGAGCATCCTAGAAACCTACAAGAACATTGTGAAGGGAGGATCAGGGCCTAGGCAGGTTTGCTCAAATTTTTGCACTAATGAATGACAACACAATTAGTAAACATCAAACCCCTGCTTAGTTGTAGCCAATGGACAGGACATTTTCCACAATTATGTGGAGAGCAGGGACTAACCTTGACATGTACTCTGGTACCCCTTATTTGACCACATCCTCTTGGTATGGAGGCCTGAGGGCACGCAAAGAAAGAATAACAGGCTACCAAGATGAGACTTGGTAGCCTATGACCATATAACGGGGGAGGAGGTCTCCCTTGGTCAAAGACCTAGGGGGAGGGGAATAGGGTGAAAGCAGGAGGGAGGGAGGAATCAGAGGATACAAGTGATTAGATAATGATTGAGTTATAATCTGAATAAATTAATGAAATTAAAACTTTAACAAATACACACGTGTTTCTGTAAAAATTAGTATATGTTTTAATAAACTCCTGGGTGTTTTTCCTCTGTTCATAGATTTACATCTGGGAGCATAAGACATAAATTTCTTAATTAGGTAAAGCTGTAAAAGACTTAGAAGGAGTAGTCATTTGTAGCTCTAAAATCTTGTATATAGGAGAGAGGAATAAAATTTTGGGAAAAAAATCACAATTAAAAATTTCATTGTCTTAGGTAAAAGAGAGACAGGCAGACAGGCAGAAGGACGGAAGTACATTTTATCAACATTGGATATTTGGAGTTTTGCATTATTCTAGAGATATATTTGATAGAAAATAGATAGATATGAGAAGACATTTATAT
>CAJRSG010010530.1:0-10614 GCA_907169655.1 Acomys percivali
GACAACACTCAAGCAAATATAAGCATCTAGCTCATGCTGAGACTGTGTGAGATGTTATGGGTAGAGAACCATGATTAGTATCTACTGGTGAAAAGAAAGAGACACCAACAAGACAATCACAGTAAAACATGACAAAATGTGATGGCCAAGATCTCAAGATTAGTAGATAGTTCAGTTGAGACAGAAAATGTAAAGATTAGGGAGGGAGAGCTTTAAGCAAACAAATGAGTGGCTTACTAGTTACAGAAGGAATAAGCCTTTGAGGCAGCTCCTAATGATGCTTTCACTTGGTACCCATGCCTGGCACAGTCTTCTCCTATGTGGGTTGTGTCTGGTATGTATAAGCAGAAGAATGCAAGAAAGGCAAAGATTTGTCACTTTGCCTAACTTGTGGGACCGAGTGTTATTCTAGTGAAAAATATTTTACTGAGTTACAGATTTAAGAAGTATGTATTCAGCCAGGCATGGTGGTGCACGCCTTTAATCCCAGCACTCGGGAGGCAGAGGCAGGCAGATCGCTGTGAGTTCGAGGCCAGCCTAGTCTACAAAGCAAGTTCAGGATGCCAAGACTACACAGAGGAACCCTGTCTCAAAGAAGCAAAACAAAACAAAGTAAAACCAAAAAGTCAAAACAAAAAGAAGTATGTATTCAAGGTCAATTCTGTGCCACATCAAATAAAATTAAACACAAGGCTATTGCATATAGTTTGGTTTTTTTTCAAATTTGATTCTAAGACTATATTATTGTCTAATAAATTTTCAATGTCTTAATGGCTTTCAAATGGACATTTTAGCTGTATGGAGTTTAGGACTGCACAAGTGTTTGAGTGGTTTCCTTAATTTAGCTGTGTAGTATTTTAATTTGTAAGTTCATTAAGATAAAGTTATGGTTTTAAGAAAAGAATCACCTAGTATAGCTGGAAATCATTCCCGTTGCATCAAAGAGTAACAACTTCACACTTAACTGATCATTGTGTTCTAATTTTCCATTACTTTGGGTTTATCATTGTTGCATTTTCTTATTCAGGTTTTGGGACAAATAATCAGTAATGGCTTTAGAACCACAGGAGAAACTAGCAATTCCTTCTTAATCTTTGTTTTACACATAGCCCCTTGTTCTTCTAGAATTGATGTGGCCAAGTGCTGGGACACCAACACTTCTGCTTTGGCTGTCCACAGTTTGCCCAGCTAAGACATACTAAGCTCTGATGGCGTGCCAGCTGCTTTCCTTCTTACCAAGGAGATACATGTCACTGAGAAGGAGGAAGTGGAAACTGATTCAGTCTTCATTGTCGCTATCTACTGTGCAGACAGTGAAAGTGGTGTGGAAGAGTCACTGGATTGGAGGTGGAAGAGAGAGAGAAGCCACTGGAGAGAGAAGCAAAAGTGTCTCTAAAGAAGTGACATTTGAGGTGACATTTTCAGGTACCCCAGGAGAAAAATGTAGAGTTTCAAATGTAGAAGGAGCTGGTTGTGATCAAACACATACAGGTGACCTATGGGATTTAGCAAACTGGTTAAGATTGAAGTGATGGCAGTAAACTTAGCAGTCAGATATTAGAGTTGGTCATAGGCCACATGGAAACTTGTGTTTACTTTGTAGTTTAATGGGGGGAAATCCATTGTTGCTATTGTGGACATGGTGCTTAGCTTTAGTACCATGCTGGCTTTTTCTAGTGTTTTTGTCTTTTAAGATGGGTCTGAGAAAAGCAGGAAGACTCTAGGGTCTGCAGGTTTCCACGAGCAGAGGTAAAATTGGTGTGCACTCGAGTGAGCTTCCTTTACCTTAGAAAGATAGGAGAAGGTAGTTCCCTTGGAATTTGATGTCAACACTGACAATTAAGACCAACGAACAGCCCACCTTTCCCCACTGACTTCTAAATGATGAAACAGGATCAACTTAGCATTTGTTGCTCAGGGTAAATTTTTTCCCCTTTGAACTGCAAGTGACAGTGTGAGAGATGTCATATAAGATGTCAAATTCAATAATGCCGGTGTTTCTTATACACTACCGAATAGTTATTTCTTGAGGAAAAATGCCTTTAGTTGGGACAGGAACAGAGGGAAACATTAGAGTTTCATGTTCCTGATCCGTGCATTAGCAAAGACTGTTGCTTGGAGTTTCCTTCTATCCTCTCCATTACATCACTGCATCTCAGCTATCAAAACCAGATCTGTTAACGGACATCAACACGCTCTCAGTTTAACAGCCTGGTACTGCCCTGTGATAAACGCCCATGGCTTTTTAAAAAGCATACTTTCCCACATTCAATTTCACACATGATGAAGCACTAGATTCTTTCTTCTGAAGGGTAATCAAAGACAATGATGTTTTGGGAAGATTGCTTTAAAATGAATCTCCATGTATGTTTGGCACTTTTGTTGCTATGACAAACTAGCAGATAAAATCAACTTAAAGGAGGATAGATTTATTTTGGCTCACAGGGTCAATTTTCAGTATGTGGTCAGCTGGCTTTATTGCAGTGGTCCTATGGCAAGGCAGAGAAAGCATCATGACAGTGACAGATCTGACACAGGAAAAAAATGCACCTCATGGTAGCTGGAAAACAGAAAGATAACTAGAAATAAATGCAGGGTCAGGGCAAGACAGGGGAAGGGTACAACCTTCAAAGACGTGGACCCCAAAATTCACCTCATCTAATCAATCAGACCCCACCTTCTGTAGTTTCCACCAGCCCCAAGTAGTTTGTTTGAATCCACCAGTGGACAATTCACTGATTGTGTCGTCATGCCCTTCATTTTCAAAGCTCCACCTCTAAACATTGAATTGGGAACTAAGGATTCAACTCATGATCTTCTAAAGAGATACTTTATGGACTTAGTGAGTCTCTGAATATATTTGGCTCTCTAGCCATATTTCAGGTGAGAGGTCCTATGTTTTATGAGCAAAGTTTAAAGGAAAAAACAAATGTCACCAGTGCATCAAATGGTTAAGCATAGCTATCAGGAACCATGATAAGTACCTTGGTGAATACAAGTAAGGCCTTGATGAGGTTACCTATATATTTAGTGGATTACAAATTATAATACTAAATATTAATTTATAAAGTATGATACATAAGAATTTTTCTAGTTAGATAGTATAATAAAATAAGATAAAACAAAAACTAACACATTGGTGTTGAACAAGACAAACAAACAGAAGGAAAATACCTGAAGAGAAAGCACAGGAGTTAGAGACCCACTTGTTCAGCACTTAGGAATCCCTTAAAAATACTAAACTGGAGGCTATAATATATACACAGGGGACCTTTTGCAGATCTGTGCATGCCCTATGCATGCTGCCTCAGTCTTTGTGAGTTCATATGAGCTTTGCTCATGTTGATTCAGAGAGCCTTCTTCTCCTGATGTTTTCCCTCCACTCTGGCTCTTACACTCTTTCCATAATGTTGCTAGAAGAGTTTGGGGGAAAATCATAGGTGTTAGAGGTGGCAAAAAGAAGGCCAGAAGGTTGGTTTGGCACACACGTACAATCCCAGTACTTGGGAGGGAGAGGCATAATAGTTGTGAGTCGGAGGCCAATCTCAGCTACAGATGGAGCTCCTGTCTCCAAAAAAACCAAGACAACAACAATAGCATAAAGAGGCCAGACGGATTTTCTTTGAAATCAGAGCACTTTTTCAGGGTTTTGAAAGATCCATGTTCTTATATCAGAAAAATATGACATAGACAAATGACCAGTTAGTTATCCATAAGAATCTAAGAATGTCAGCCACTCTAGCTTAATTATTACAGAAAGAAACATCGAAAATCATGCACAAAATTGGAAGGTGAAGCCCCTAGTATATTGGGAAACTCATGAATACTAAAGTACACAGTAAGTCTCTTCTTATACTTGTAGACAGAGAACGGACAAAAGCATTCTATTAACCTTTTCTAGGGACAAAGTAGATTCATATAAACAAACAGCTGGCATAAAGCTATAAGAATGTGAAGACCAAAGGAGTCAGAGTAACATTAAACACTAAATTTCTGTGTAATAAAGGTAATGCTATCTAGAATGATTTCTGATCATTCTGCCTTTCTTATTTTGCTAGTCATTCATATTCTAAATTGTCCTTAAAAATAGTCTATCATTTACACTATTAAAGAGAATTAAAAACAGTTTTAACATGTGGCTCTACGAGGTACAAAGAGTCATGTATTTAAGATGAAAAGAGTAATTACTTCAAATTGTGCTACAGCAAGTACATTTGCTTGCACACTTTTTCTTTGAGTCTGGCATAAATTATGTTTTTTTCCCTTTGTAACGTGTTAGGTATTTTGTAGTCAATAATAGGGACTGGAGTGATGGTTCTGTCATCTCATTCTGCATCAGAATAAACATGTTTTATTTGGTAAGTCTTTCATGGATTTTAAAGTTATTTTGTTGTTGTTTTGTTTTTTATTTTGATTCTTGATAATCTAGCCCAGAGTGTAGGGGGGTGCATCACCACTCTGTCTATATATGCAGTACTAGAGATTGGACACTGTTGCATGCATTCTAGGCAAAAACTTTGTCAACTCACCTACACCCATGGCTCTGTGACACGGATATGTTTTATTTTTGTTCGAAAAGATATTAACTAATCTGTATTTATTCTTTCCTTTTAGCACACCAATGATGCAAAGCTATATATTGACATAGTTTAAACCAAGAAGCTACATTCTGATGAAAATAAATCACACAAGTTGGTATCTGAAAGCAGA
The DNA here is from genome assembly GCA_907169655.1 of Acomys percivali. NCBI lineage: Eukaryota > Metazoa > Chordata > Mammalia > Rodentia > Muridae > Acomys > Acomys percivali. The sequence goes on from CAJRSG010010530.1 coordinate 4,711, forward strand.
AGTTTTAATTACTATTCAAAATTGCTCTTGGTTTCCCTATTTTTTAAAAGATTTTTACATATACATTTATATTATTACACACACATATATAATAAACTACTTATAGCAAAAAGAATCATGACACAATCAGGAATTATATAAATATTCTATTCTTATTGTTTTGGCTATTTGTATTTGACTGCCATGAAGAAAACATCTTTCTTATCTGGGTGCATCTAAAATTCTGAAAGTATATCAATCTCCATCGTATCTTGTCATTATCAACTTAAAACATCTATCTAGACTTAAAAATATCTTAACCCCTAAACAACTAAGTTTCATTGTGAAACTAAGCTACTTGGTCTTCAACTCCATCAGAGACTTGAGAAAGAATAAACTTGATTACCTGAGTATGCTGGGAGTGCTGGTTAGTAGATTTCCAAATGAGAAGATGAAAGAGACAGTTTTCTACCTGAACAGTCACCCAAAACTCTCTACAATGTTTAGAGCCTCTTCTTTAGATATCTGGCCCAATATATCTGACAGACATATTTGTGAGTCAGAAACTATTGAGGACTTGCTTATTCTGTCTTGGCAGAGTTTGGCCGTTGACTCTGCCTGCATCCAAACTTACCCTTTTGTAGGCAGAATTCTGTTTGGGGTAGAAATGAGGACATTTTCCCCAATGGCTTGTTTGTACATTTGAAGACATCTCCATAAGGAGGTTTGTTTATGCTCATCATCCTCTTTGAGGTAGGCTGGGTGTTGCCAGGAGTTAACCTGTCTCATTGTCAGTGAATCTTTAAAATAATAAAAAAATTAAATGTCATATTCTGCATGTCTCTGAGGTCTTGAAGCAATTATATAACTATCCTAACTTATCTTTCTATAAAATAATATCTATTGGCCCTTCCTAAGATGTATATTCTTGTAATAAAAGAAGACCAGCAATTTTGACATCATCATGATCTGATCAGCTAATAATCAACTTGTATAACTGACCACAGCACGCACTTTGGGCCAAAAGCCCCTAGCTGAGCTTGGTGCGCAGTCCCAGCCCAAAATTTCTAGCTGGACCCTGTGTGCATTTTGGACCCAAAATCCCTAGCTGAGCTCAACAGATGGTTCAGGCCCTGAGAATCTAGCTGATCTCAGCGAGTGGTTCGGGCCCAGTGTCCCTGGCTGGACCCCTGGCTGGGGTCCCTGGCAGGGAACCCAGAAGGCTGTGGATACCTTGGCCTGACCCAACATTCATTCAGAGACCCAGAATGATTGAAGGACCCACAGCACAGGGGAGCTGAGGAAACTGGAGGTGAGAGTCCAAAACGACAGGGCTAACCTCCTGCCATCCACAATAGTGAAGCTTCAGAGCTTTCAGCCTATGGAAATCGTGAGAAAACAAGTGAATCTATCATCAGACTCCCTCCATCCAAATCTGGAAGCTACCCAACAAAAACAAAGCCAGCAAGATGTCTAAAGGACAGCGTAAAAGCATACGCAAAAAACCCCCATACAACATGGCGTCTCCAGTTTCCAGCTATCCCAAAGAAAACAACCCAGAGAACTCAAATACAATGGAAATACAAGAAAATGACCTCAAATCCTTAGTAATGAGGATATTAATGGAGGAAACAAAGTTCATAATCAAATGCAAGAACATTCAGCCAAACAGATGAGCGACATAAAAGAAGCACATAGAGTGGAACTGGAAAATTTTCAAGAAAAAGCAAATAACCATATGGAAGCAATAAATAAAACGGTTCAATCTCTGAAGACCTATAAAGAGGCAATGGAAGAAACTCAGGAATATACAAAAAATGAGATGAAAGAAATAAAAAAATCAGTTCAAGATCTGAAGACATAAATGGATTCAGTGATTAACACACAGACAGAAGAAAAACGAGAACATGAGAACTCAGAGAAGAAGGCAAGCAACATAGAGGTGAGCTTTTCTAACAGAATCCAAGAGACGGAAGAACGAATCTCAGGTCTAGAAGCTACAATCACAGATCTTGAAGCAACCATTAAATAAAATGCCAAATCTGGAAAACTCCTGACACAAAACATCCAAGAAATTAAGGACACCATGAAAAGAAGAAATCTGAGGATAATAGGCATTGAAGAAAGAGAAGATATCAGACTCCAAGGCCCAGAAACTATTCTCAACAAAATCATAGAAGAAAATTTCCCCAACCTAAAGAAAGAGATACCTATAAACATACAAGAGGCCTATAGAAAACCAAATAGAATTTACCAGAAAAGGAAAACTGCCCATCACATAATAATCAAAACACAAAACATACAAAACAAAGAAAAAATATTAAAAGCTGCAAGAGAAAAGGGCCAAATAACATTCAATGGCAAACCTATCAGAATTATACCCGATTTCTCAGCAGAGACCATAAAAGCCAGAAGAGCCTGGACAGAGATCCTGCAAACCCTAAGAGACCACAGATGCCATGCCAGAATACTTTACCCAGCAAAACTATCAATAAACATTGATGGAGAAAACAAAATATTCCATGACAAAAAACAAATTCAAACAGTACTTATCCACAAATCCAGCTTTACAGAAGGTACTAGAAGGAAAACTACATCCCAAAGGGTCAAGCTACAACCTAAACTACTCAAGAAATAAATAACTATACCATGGCAAAACACAACTACACAAATGCTCGATTGGAAACGACATCAAAATTAAGACTCTTACAAGTCATTGGTCATTAATATCTCTCAACATCAATGGTCTCAATTCTCCAATAAAAAGACACAGACTAACTGAATGGGTGCATTAACAAGATCCAACATTCTTCTGCATTCAAGAAACACATCTCACCCATAACAATAGGCATTATCTCAGGGTAAAAGGTTGGAAAAAAATATTCCAAGCAAATGGTCACAAGAAGCAAGCAGGCATAGCCATTTTAATATCAAACTAAATAGACTTCCAATCAAAATTAATCAAAAGGGATGCAGAAGGACACTTCATACTCATCAAAGGTAAAGTCAACCAAGATGACATCACAATTCTGAACTTCTATGCTCCCAATACAAGTGCACCCACATTTGTAAAAGATCTGCTAAAAAAACATAAATCACACATGGATCCCCACAAATAATAGTGAGAGACTTCAACACCCCACTCTCACTGAAGGATAAGTCATTGAAACAGAAACTAAGCCGGGAAATAACATCATTAACCAATGCCATGGGTCAAATGGATCTAACAGATATCTATAGAAATTTCAACCAAACAAGAAAGAACATACCTTTTTCTCTGCACCCCATGGAACCTTCTCCAAAATTGATCACATCGTAGGTCACAAAGCAGGCCTCAACAGATACAAGAGGATCGAAATAATACCTTGTATCCTATCAGATCACCATGCTCTTAGGCTGCAATTCAACAACAACAGAAATAAAAAAAGCCTACACATACGTGGAAACTAAACAACTCTCTGCTAAATGATACACGGGTCAGAGAAGAAATAAAGAAAGAAATCAAAGAGTTTCTGAAATTCAATGAAAATGAGGGAACAACAAATCCAATTTTGTGGGATATATTGAAAGCAGTGTTAAGAGGAAAATTCATAGCACTAAGTGCCTTTAAAAAGAAATTGGAAACATAGCACATAAGCAACTTAACAAAACAGCTGGAAGCCCTAGAAACACCCAAAAGGAGTAGACATCTGGAAATAATCAAACTCAGGGCTGAAATTAACAAATTAGAAACTAAGAAAAAGGTCCAAAGAATCAACAAAACCAAGAGCTGGTTCTTTGAGAAAATCAGTAAGATAGACAGACCGTTAGCCAAACTAACTAAAAGGCAGAGAGACAGTATTGAAATCAACAAAATTAGAAATGAAAAGGGAGACATAACAACAGACTGAAGAAATACAAAAATCATAAGATCCTACTTTGAAGGCATATGTGCCACAAAATTTGACAATCTAAAGGAAATAGAAGATTTTCTTGATCAATTTCACTTGCCAAAGTTGAGTGAAGAACAGATAAACAAGCTAAATAGTCCCATTTCCCCTACAGAAATAGAAGCAATCATTGATAGTCTCCAAACCAAAAAAAAGCCCAGGGCCAGATGGTTTTAGTACAGAATTCTACCAGACCTTCAAAGGCGAGTTAATACCAATACTCTTCAAGCTACTCCCAAACATAGAATTGGATGGAACTTTGCCAAATTCATTCTATGAGGCCATAGTCACGTTGATACCTAAACCTCACAAAGACTCAACAAAGAAAGAGAATTTCAGACCAATTTCCCTTATGAACATCGATGCAAAAATACTAAATAAAATTCTTGCAAAACGAATACAAGAACACATAAAGGATATCATTCATCATGACCAAGTAGGCTTCATTCCAGGCATGCAGGGATGGTTTAATATACGGAAATCCATCAATGTAATCCACCATATAAACAAACTGAAAATAAAAAAAACCACATGATCCTCTCTTTAGATGCAGAGAAAGCATTCGATAAAATCCAACAGCCATTCATGTTTAAAGTTTTAGAGAGATCGGGGATACAAGGCACTTTCCTCAATATAATAAAGGATATATACAGAAAACCAATAGCCAAAATCATAGTAAATGGTGAGATACTCAAGGAAATTCCTCTAAAATCGGGAACAAGGCAAGGCTGCCCACTCTCTCCATATCTCTTCAATATAGTACTCGAAGTTCTAGCCAGAGCAATAAGACAAAAAAAGGAGATCAAGGGTATCCAAATGGGAAAGGAGGAAGTCAAACTATCCCTATTTGCAGATGATATGATAGTGTACATAAGTGACCCTCAAATTCCACCAGAGAACTTCTACAGCTGATAAACACTTTTAGCAATTTGGCTGGATAAAAAGTTAACTCAAAAAAGTCTGTAGCCTTCCTATACACAAATGACAAGCTTGCAGAGGAAGAAATTAGGAAAGCCATACCCTTGCCATTAGCCACAAGCAATATAAAATATCTAGGAGTGACTCTAACTAAGCAAGTGAAGGACTTGTTTGAAAAAAATTTCAAAACTCTGAAGAAGGAGATTGAAGATGACATGAGAAGATGGAAGGATCTTGCTTGCTCATGGATCGGGAGAATTAACATAGTAAAAATGGCCATCCTACCAAAGCAATCTACAGATTCAATGCAATCCCTATCAAAATACCTACACAATTTTTTAAAGACATTGAAAGTTCAATTCTGAACTTCATATGGAAAAACAAAAAACCCCGAATAGCAAAAACGATATTGTACAATAAAAGGCTCTCCGGAGGAATCTCCATACCTGATCTCAAATTGTACTATAAAGCAATAGTAATTAAAACAGCATGGTACTGGCACAGCAACAGGCTGGTTGATCAGTGGAATCGAATTGAAGATGCAGATATGAATCCACACATATATGTTTACTTGATTTTTGACAAAGAAGCCAAATCCATTCAATGGAAAAAGGATAGCATCTTCAACAAATGGTGCTGGTCTAACTGGAGGTCTATGTGAAAAAAATGCAACTGGACCCATATTTGTCTCCTTGCACAAAACTCAAATCCAAGTGGTTTAAAGACCTCAACATAAAACCAGAGACACTAAGTCAGTTAGAAAAAAAAGTGGGGAAGAGCCTGGAACATATTGGCACAGGAGACAACTTCCTGAACAGAACACCAACAGCCCAGGCCTTAATGTCAACAATAAATGGGACCTCATTGAGGCTGAGAAGCTTCTGTAAGTCTGGAGACAGTGTCAGGAGAACAAAGCGACAGCCTACAGACTGGGAAAAATTCTTCACCCACCCTACATCTGACAAAGTTCTAATATCCAAAATATATAAAGAACTCAAGAAATTAAACACCACCAAACCAAATAACCCAACTGAGAAATGGGGCTTGGAACTAAACAGAGAATTCTCAACAGAGGAAT
>CAJRSG010010538.1:0-23538 GCA_907169655.1 Acomys percivali
TCTCTCTCTCTCTCTCTCTCTCTCTCTCTCTCTCTCTCTCTCTCTCTCTCTCTCTCTCTCCTACCTCCCCCCCACCCCCCCACCCCCCCGCACGCTTCTTAGCTCTGGCATTCAGAATCCCCTCTGCTACATAATTCTACCAGGATGAGGTTCTGCTCAAGTGTTTGGGGCCAAGCAGCCACAGACCAGACCCTTGAAGGCCAGCCAGAAGCAACACTTCTGCCTTGAGTGTTTTAGATGAGGTGTTTGGACTCAGCAGTGAGAAGAGTAGCAGCCAAGGCACCATGAGAGAGAAGGCTTCCACCGACCTTGGATTAGGATGCAACCCTGGCCTCCTCTTGTCTCAGGCCTTTGGGCTCAGACTAGACTTATGCCACCAGCATTCCTGGGACGGTAGCTCACAGCGGTGGAACACGGCCTACATTAGCCAGCCCCTCATCAAACAGATCTTACCCAATACACAGCCTAGTGGTTCTGTTTTTCTGGAAAGCTTTGACTGCTATAGACAGAGAGGGCCTTGGGCACAGCAGCTGCCAAGAAGTGTATGTTGGGGGATGGGGGGTGGGAGGATGTTGTTCTCAGGAAACAAGACACACACAGGTTTGTTCCTCTCCTTCTCAGTTACTTCTGATTATGGACAATGACAGTGATAAAGATTAAGCACCCCCCCACACCCCACACCCCCGCCCCAAGGAACTGTCTGTCGTTGCTTCCTGGGTAACCTTACACATATGAACTATAGATCTCAGGCCAGATAGAGTGACAGATACCTATGGATTAGGTCATCAGCCCAATAAAAGGGCTGATCTCCACATAGGTATTGCTTTGAATGAGATCAATTAAAGTAATTTGTTTTCATTTTAGTAATGCCCTTGCTGATATCACTGTTGACAAAGGAGTTCTATATCCATCTTTGTAGCCTGCTTCATACACCATGTTCTCTGAGGAAATTTCTTGACTATCCCAAACTGCTCATGTCATCCCTTGCGCGCTCCAGTGCCCTCTACTCTTGAATTTGTATGCATATGTTCATGTGTGTGCAAAGGCGTGAAGGCAGGTGCACGTTTGTGAGTGTGCAGGTGTGCTTGTATGCACAAGCATGTGTCAATCAGGGGACAACCTCAAGTGTCAGTCCTCAGATACTGTCCACTTTGATGTTTCTGTTGTCATTTTGACTTTTGTCCTTCTCATGTGTGTGTGGTGTGCATGTGTATGCATGCATGTTCTCATGTGTAGGGGCACATGTGTGAAGGTCAAAGGTTAGTATCGGGGATCTTTCTTTATTGTTCTCCTACCTTATCTTTTGAGGCGGGGTCTCAAAATCAAGAACAGCTTTCATCAATATGACCACGCTGCCTCACCAACACGCTCTCGCAAAATCCCCTCATTCTGCCTCCCAAGGCTGGAATTATAGGCAAGCTGTGCTGCCCAGTCAACATTTACATGGAGTCTGGGAGCTGTGATCTTCTTGCTTTCATGGCAAATGCTTTAAGCAGAGTTATCTCTGCAACTCCCCACTTTATTTATTTATTTATTTATTTATTTATTTATTTGGAACAGGGTCTCACTGATGAGAAACTTGACAAGTAGATGAAGCTGGCCAGGAAGCCCAAGGGATCTGCCTCTCTACCCCTGTGGAGAACGGGAAGTACATGCTCCACCATGCCAGGCTGTTTGGGATTTTCTAAGTGTGAATGCTGGGGCTTGAACTCAGGTCCTCACGCTGGCAAGGCGCGCTCTTGACTGACTGACCGAGCTGTCTTCCTGGCCCTCTGCTCTCGCTTCTGTTTGCATGCGTGCTATATCCTGCCTTTGTTCTTGGCTCCCTGTCTCTATAAATTACAGGCCATGTTTAATTATAAGGCCCATGAAGACAAGACTTCCTCAGCACTCTGATTTCTCTATAATTTACATTTTACGTATTTAAAGGTTATCATTTGTATAGCATATATTTTCTTTTAATTTGTTTAATGGCTTCATTTCTTGTTGTCTATAAAGTCCAGGAGGCATAGTGCTATGGTTATATGCTTAGCCACTCAGTGTGGCATAGTCTTTATGCAATATCTGATAGAAGGCGTTCAGTATGTGTTTTTCAATGCGTATATTACATTTTCATACTTTTGAAATAATCTAACAAACACAACGTGTCTGCTTTATACCTAAATGGATTTCAAAGAATTATTCACAAATATAAGCACTCTCAATCAAATGGTCTACACCAGAGACATCCCCTTAGGAATAAAACCTGAGTAAAGGCCTCAATAGTAAGCACGCAGTAAATCCAGCAGATTTTAGAAGTACTGAGAAACTGCAGCTGGAGAGATGGCTCTGGGGTCAGAGGACTTGTCTCTTTCCCAGAGCACCTAGATTTGGTTCCCAGCACCCACTCTGGGTGCCTAACAGCCACATGTAAAGCAGTTACAGGGCATCTGATGCCTTCTTCTGGCCTCTGTGGGCACCTGCTCACTTGTTGTATACATAAACTCACATGACTACACACATAAATAAAAACTTAAATACATCTTAAGAAAGTAAAAGATAAGCCATTTATTCATATGACCCAAATCTAAATTGACAATAATCACAAAGAAATTGTGATCCTAGATTTCTCTTTCTTTCTTTCTTTTTTCTTTCTTTCTCTCTTTCTTTTTTTCTCCTCTGCTTTCTTCAGATGTCTTACCCACTATGTAGCCTAGGCTGGCTTCAAATCCATGGTCCTTCCTGCTTCTGAGTACTCAGATGATAGAATTGCATCCCCCCACCAGTCTTGTGCTTCTAAGCATCAAAGCCTCAGTCCTCCTTTTCTGCAGAACTGTTTTTTTCTAGCTGCGTTCTGACTCTGAGCATGTTTGCTGAGGAGTCTCTTGCTTTGATGCTGGATTCCTAGCAGCACCCTCAGAGGTCCTAAAGACCAGGATACTAGCAGAATGGAAATGAAATGTCTGCTTTTCTCTCCCTAACGTGTCATGGGATTCAGTGGAGTCCACTGTATCTTGGAAAATCATTGTAGAGGGCAAGAGACATGGCCCTGTTGGTAAAGTGCTCACTGTGCAGGCATGAGGACCAGAGTTCAATCCTCAGAAGTCACTGACAAAGGCAGCTCTAGTTAGCCAGATCCCTATTCCCTAACCAGGCAGCCTAGCCAATTTGGCAAGTTCCAGGCCAGTGAGATACCCTGTCTCAAAAACAAAGAAGAAAAAACCAAGATGCAAATTCTAAAGAATGACTCTTGAAGTTGACCTTTGACATGCACATGTACATGTCTACACATGCTTATGTACCCACTTACCCATGTACACACAAAAGAAAATCTTTGGAGAGTGGCAGTACTCTCCCATATGTAGGAACAAATGTCCTCAAGCTACAACGGATACTGGCCAACAGAACAAATATCGATTCTAAGCTCCTGACCTCCTGGTCTTTGTTGGCTGACTTTGTGCAGACTCAGCAATGATCATTATCTGAGGAATTGAAAATCAAGGGCAAATGTGCAAAGGTGACACTCAGAATCATTTTCTGGGACAAGAGATGTAACTTCAACTCTGCCTTTATGCCCCTCCTTCCCAACTCCAAATGTCATTCCAAGTGTCCTCAAGCCCAGAGTTGTCCAGTCTTTCTGGTCACAGTTCCCCAGTGCAAACTTGACTGTCTCCTCTTCACAACTCCCAGTCACACTTTGGTGACATTGACATCTCAAAGTATTCCTTGTGTTACAAACACATCTCTCTTAGATGTATTCTGTATCTTAAGTACAAATGCCACGTCTGATTCTTTTTTTTTTTTTTTTTTTTTTTTTTTTGGTTTTTTTCAAGACAGGGTTTCTCTATAGCTATGGCTGTCCTGGAACTCGCTCTGTTGACCAGGATGGCCTTGAACTCACAGAGATCTGCCTGCCTTTGCCTCCCGAGTACTGGGATTAAAGGCGCGCACCGCCACCACCAGGCTCCCATATCTGATTCTTAAATAACTGAGAAATCCAGGCCAAGCACAGAATTGGCCCTCGCCAAACCACCTTCATCTCCTCACAGAAGAAAGACAATGATTTACACAAATGGGCACAAAGGACTCACTAACAAGAGACTCCTAAGGGCTGAGGTTAGTCAGGAGAGTGCTTGTCCGTCTCACACAAGGCTCTGGGTTTACTCCCCAGCATCACACTGAGTGAGTATAGTGGTATACAGCTGTAATGCCAGCATTCACTGATAGAGGCAGGCGGCGGATCAAGGTTGCTCTCAGCTACCCAGCAAGTTCAGGGTTACATTAGACCCTGTCTAAAAAGAGCAGGGGTGGGAGGGGGAGAGTTGGGGAGGAGGACTGACCAATGACTGCTGTATGCATAACTGTTCCAGGTGCTCAAGAGGAAAGGCAGCGGGGGTGGGGGGGGTGTGGGGGGGTGAAGAGCGACTGAGAGGAATGTGAAGTGGTCACGGAAGCTTTCTGGAGAACACAATATTAGGGCTAATGCCCAAACCAATGAGCCAGGAATACGGGGGATATGCAAGGGGATGGTGTCCTAGGAAGAAGCACTCAACCAAAGAAATGGTTGCACTTGATGGTGACGCGGGTATGGAAGCGAGGGAAGAGTAGGTGTGCTGGTAAGATAGCCCGATGGGTAAGGCTCTTGCTGCCAAGCCTGGGCTGTATCCCTGAGACCTAAACGGCGGATGCTGAGAACCAGCTCCTGCAAGCTGTCCTCTGCCGCCCCACATGCCCAATGACACGAGCACACACGTAAACAAATAACCTGTAGTGGAAGTAGATGCCGTGCCCCTCTCTTCCACTTTTTTTTCTCGCTCTGTGTCATCTTTCCGTTACTGCTTTCAGTTTTGTAACCTCACAGCCTGATTTCTACTGAACGATAAGCTTCTCCCAGCAACCGTCCTATCTGGAGCCATCTTTTCGTCCTGAGTCATGCACAACACAACAGTCGCTAGGAAACCAAGGCAGGGAACCTTAAGATTTAGTGTTTGTTATGTTTAAGTTCTCTCCGCTAATGTTTATTTTTCCGGCCTTTGCTTCTCATGATCACCACTGAGGACGGTCTGAAGTTAATAGGCTTTCTCAGGGTTTGTTTCTTTCCACACAAGCTCAGTCTGTTACGAAGTTAATAACTTCAGCAAAACTACATACTCCACTCCACACTAACATTTAAAAGAAAAACAGCAAACGGATCTAAGTAACATCTCCCAAGATAATTATAAGTCTTTCAGTAAACAACTATACTCCTTGTCTTTTCTTTTTATTGAAAACAGATTTTATTTCTCACATCATTTATCCTGATTATGTCCCCCCCCCACTCCTCCCAATTCCTCCCCACGCCCCTCCCATCCAGATCCACTCCCTTTCTGTCTGTCATTAGGGGGAAAAAAGACAAACAGGCTTCTAAGGGATAATAATAAACTATAACAAAATAAAATATAATAAGATAAACACTATCACATTGAAGTTGGACAAGATAAACAAAGAGAAGGAGAAGAACACAAGAACCAGAGACCCACCCATTCACACACTCAGGGATCCCGTAAAAACATTAAACTAGAAGCCATACTATGTACTATGTACACAGAGGACCTGGTGCAGGCCTGTGCAGGCCCTGTGCATGCCGCTTCAGTCTCCGTCAGTTCATATGTGCATCAATCAGGCTGATTTACAGGGCCTTGTTTTCTTGGTGTTCTCCTTCCCACCTGGATCTTACAAACTCCTTATCTTTATTACTGACTCTGAAATTCTTCTTCAGCATCACCTAGACTATCACCATCATCAGCACCATCTCCCTTGCAGACGTTGCCTCATCCATAATTGTGATCAGTGTGAGAAAGAAGACAAGGAAGGGAACAAACTATTTCTGTAGCACAATGGCATTGCCCAGGTGTTCTGCCTGGATCATGTCACCAGCGACACGTCTAGCCATGTTTCCAATTGTCTGTAACATTTGTCATCTGCAAATCTTTGGGCAGAGCTAAGCCCAGATGTGAGAAACAGCAGCCAGCAAAAGACAAGCCACACTGACCATACTCTACCTGATAGTGTCATCTGCTCCAGCTCAGGGCACTGGGGCTCTTTATGGAATTCTTCTTCCTAAATTCCAGTCCCAAAAACAAGAAAAGCAGAGAGAATGTGAAAATAAGCATTAATTTACAGCGACTCATTTTTGTTAATCTAAACTCATTTGAGATTAAAAATAAAAACATTTAAACCAAGTCCTAAATAATGGAGGTTTGAGCCAGGCATGGTGGCACATGCCCTTAATCCCATAACTGAGCAGGCAGAGGCAGGCAGTTTTCTCTCCCTCTGTGAGTTCAAAGCTAACCTGGTCTACATAGTGAGCTCTAGGACAGTCATGATTGCACAGAGAGACCCTGCCTCCAAAAAAAACCCAAAGGTGTCGGGGGCAGGGGAGAACTGAGGTTTAGAATGTGTGGTATCCCTGTGTGTCTGTGTATATTTGTGTTTATGGTGTGGGTGAGGATGTACAGTACTTGTGCTGGTGGCTGTGGGTGGAGGTCAGAGGCCAATCTTGCTTTTTGAGGAAGAATCTCTCATTGACCTGGAGCTTGCTGATTGAGCTACGATGCTGCTGGCTGACTAGCCCCAGGAATCTGCATGCTTCCACCTCCCCCGCACATGACAATTACACAGCCATCACGCTGAGTGCTTTGCAAAGTTTCTGTGGCTTAGACTTAGTTCACGCTTGCAGCAAACACTGTAACAATTGAACAGTCTCCCAGCCTCAGGAACTGAGGCTTTGGATGAACAACAGATGTTGAGTAGGAAATGTGAGGGTGCTAGGCTACACATCTCTGGGTACCATTCATCACACCAGAGACTCTTAGAATGGCATCCTTAGAGCAGTACAACTCATGAGCCCCTCTGACTAATGCATTTAAGGCACCAGCTCCCTAGCTGAAAGAGCCGCAGGCTTCTCCGTGGATAGTAATTCTGGCTGTACAATGGGACCAAGAAAGTAGACTCTATCTTTCCTAATGCTTGGTGCTGATCCTATGTATTTTTGCAGTTCTAATAGTTATTATTATTTGGGGAGGGAGGTCTGGGAAATGGGTATACATAATCCTTTCTGAATACTGCTATAATGACTTTTACTGATTATGCTTAATTTTGATTAATGTGTACTAATGCTGCTCAGTGTGTTCTAATCAAATCCAATCTCCTTTATCCACACTTCCTAACCATTCCACAGCCATAACATGTTCTACATGAAGCCTTTAGACACTTTTGCTTATAGACGTGAGAAGGAATATGTGGCATAGTATAGCCCTTTCTGCCTAGTTACCTTGTAGCAGATGGTGGGACATTATATGTATGGATGAATGGCATTGTATCGTTTATGGATTTTCTTTACCATTCACCCATTCACTGATAGGCCCTTAGGCTGGTTCTATAGCTACTGAGTACAGTGTCACATAAACCCAGCTGTGTAGGTATGCTTTTAGCATGCTGATTCCATCTCTCTGGGCTACAGAACCAGCAGTCGAATAGTGAGTCATAATAGTTCTGTTTTTGTGTTTCTTTTTTTGAGGAGCATACATATTGTTCCCCAGAACAGTTCAAGTGGCTTGCACTCCCAACACTAGTGTATACGTTTCTTTTCCTCCACATTTTAACATGTACAACAGCTACACTGAGGTGAGATGGTATGTCACTATAGAGGCATCATGATAGACTTTTAAAACATCATGTGCATGCAGCGTGTGGTACATGTGTGTTTTGTGTGGAGGAGGCACATATGTGTGAGTACATGTGGAGCCAGAGGTTGGCATCAGATATTTTCCTTTATCGCTTTCTACCTCGGTGTTTCAGGAAGGGTTTCTCACTGAACCTGGAGCTCACCACTTGAGCCAGACAAAGCAACCAACAAGGCCCAGAAATCCTCCTGCCTCTGCCTTCCCAGTGCTGAGCTAACAGGCACTCACTGTTGGAGTCATCTCTTTCTGTAGGGGTGCTGGGGATTTGAACTCTGGTCCTCATGCTTTCCCGACTCAGGCATCTTCTTAGCCCCAAGAACTAATTTTTTTTTTTTTAGTGACACCAGCTACTGCTGTTACACCACCAACACTACAGCCTGCTACGAGTAAGGGAGATGAATTAAAGGAGCATTAGTGGGGCTCCTCTCTAGCTTTGTTAGCAAGATGAATTTGTGGTGAGTCACTCCTTTATCTCAATCTCTGGGTGGAGTCTAGGTTACACTGTGAGGAAACTGCCTCCCCAGCTTCCTTCCTAGCCTGGCGTTCCTCCCATTCGCTCATCGTTCTTTCTGAGAATTTAACCCAATAGATGAAGCACGTGAATATGAAATTCTATATATGAGAATCAGGCCTACTGTACAACTGGAGCTCTACCACAGAACTGAAACACTGCTTCAACACATCCTAAAAACACTCCCAAATGTGTCCCAAGTTGCCTAGTCCCTAAGTAATGTCTCATTGGGTCAGAGCCCCGCCAGACTCTCAAGCTCAGTTAGTGACAGAGAAATGTGCTTTGTAATTCATAAAATCTAGTGTCATCAAATTAACATCAGAATTGGCTCAAAAGGAAATTAATATTAACTGTGTCAAGGACAGGTGTTTCTCCAGGGGTCCAATGCCATCTCCAAAGGTTCCTGTTGGAGACCAGATGCCTCAATTTGTCCAACTTTAAAAACCTATAGAATAGGATTGAATGGGTACCTTCAGAATATAAGACCCCCACCCAGCTATCTCAAATTTATGTTACAAGAAATCTGAATGAACTGTCAGGTGTGGTGCACACACTTTTAATCCCAGCACTTGGGAGGCAGAGGTAGGCGGATCTTTGTGAGTTCGAGGCCAGCCTGATCTACCAAGTGAGTCCAGGACAGCTAAGGCTACACAGAGAAACCCTGAGTAGAAAAAACAAAACAAAACAAAGAAATCTGAATGAAACTTGCCTTTTTCTTTCTTTAAAGGGTGTAAATTAACAATACAGCAAATGGCATGCAAATTACACAACATAATCCCACCAATGCACATGAATTCCTTTTTCCCAAAGCCAGGCAGAATTGTACATAATAAAAACATGAAAAGTAATCTTATAATACAGCCACAGGGTGGTGGTGGTGGTGGTCGTGGTAAATCTATCAAGAGGCCAAAGATACACAAACAAAGTCATTTCATAGACGGAACAATTCTTTATCTCTTAATGCCAGCTAGACTGCTCACTTTTTTTTTTTTTTTAATGTGCATTGGTGTTTTGCCTGCGTGTATTTCTGCATAGAGCTATCAGATCTTGGAGTTACAGAGAATTGTGAGCTGCCATGTGGGTGCTGGGAATTGAACCCGGGTCCTCTAGAAGATCAGCCAGTACTCTTAATCACTGAGCCATCTCTCTAGCCCTAGGCTGCTGCTTTTTTTTTTTTAATCGCTCTAACTTTCAGGAACATGGAATAACACAGCCCCTTTGCTTCCCTCCGGATATCCTCATTACTCCATCTTAAATGCCCCTACCCCAGCTTCTCTTTAATGAAAACTGCTAAGCCCACAAGAATCAGCAGTGGGAGGGATGACTGCAATCCTCTTGGCGCAGACTAAACAAGCATCTGTCTTCAGTAGTACAAACCATGTTCTATTAGACACAGAAGGCTGTACGTGCACACGTCTCTTCTCTTGCGTGTGCGAGCTGCTGAATCTGTTCTTGGCTGGTTTCCCCAGCAATGCTACCATGAAATGACAACAGCCCACCTGGAGGAACATTGGCTGATTTTGCTACCTGGAATTCATTGTGTGTCCTACTTAAGGGATCCTGCCCTGCTCTGAAGAGGCTGTGGCTCCCTAGGCTTCCCTGTGACTCAGGCCAATGCACATCAATCCATTGAACTAAGCTATCATTAGTCAAAGAGTCATGTGATCCAATCAGAACTAATGAAAAGTAACCAGGGCAGGGGAGATAGGGTCAAGAGTAAAGCGTCTGCTGAGCAAGGGTAAGGGCCTGAGTTTGACTCCACAGAGCCCGTGTAAAAGCAACATGAGGCTCTGTGTGTCTGTCTGTGTGTGTGTGTGTGTGTGTGTGTGTGTGTGTGTGTGTGTGTGTGTAACCCCAGTGCTGCTACAGTGAGATGGAAGGTGGATACAAAAGAATTCCTGGTGCCAGCCAGCTAGCCTGATGGATGCTGGTGTGAACAACAGGAGACCATGCCTCACACAATGTAGAGGATAAAGACCAACACCTAAGCTTGTTCTTTGGCTTCCATACACTGTGGCATATATATGACTACATACACGAACACCCAATAAATGCACACAAATCACGTACAAACAAGCAAACAGATAAGCAAATCTTTTTTTTTTTTTTTTTTTAAGTTAAAAGAGCCAAAATTCTTTCTGGACTTCTGGGACTGTGTCTCAGATTTAGCCACTAGCCCTGAAATCTAAGGCCACTGACCAGGTTAGAGCTGTTATTTGTAGTTGTCATATTTTTAAAAAATATATATCATTTATTCTTTGAGAATATATATATATATATATATATATATATATATATATATATATATATATATATAAAATGTACTTTGAATATAGCCACCTCCTACCCACTCTCCAATCCTCCTAGACTCCTACCGCAATGCTCATCTTCCCAACTTCATGTCCTTTTTTATACCAACTAGGTCCAACTAGTGCTGCCCATCTGTGCACGGGTGTTGAGCCATCCACTAGAGCACAAATAATGTACCAGAGGCCACATCCTTGAAGAAAACCAACCCCCTCCTCCTAGAAGCCATCAATGGCTAATCTCTCCTCAGCTACAGGCAAGGCTTTGAGTTTCTTCCCATCCATGCTGGAATTTTGTCTAGCTTGGTCTTGGGCAGGCAAGCACAGCTTCTCTGAGTTCACGCATGCAGGGCTCAGGCATGTGCAAAGGACGCTGTTTCTCAGCTGTCCTCTTTCTGCTCCCTCCTCCCCATGCCCCTCCTGTGGTTGCCATTTTGCTCTCACACGTAGCTGAAACTGAGTCAAGAGCTGGAATGACAGCTGCTGATAGCAACTGAACTCCCAGTTAGCTGTACCCGAAGCAGGATTAGGCCAGTGTTAAATGCGAAATGCCCTCTATAGTTTGGTGTTTTGAGTACTCATCTCTTCGGGTCTTGCTAATTTGGGGAGGGTGTGGAAAAGATAGGAGAAAGGACCTACTGGAAGAAACAGTTCTGTGGGGTGTTGTCCCCGACCCCAGTGCTTCCTGCCCGCTATCAGGGAAGAAGCTCTTCCACCACACGTTCACATTGCCATAATATGTTCCCCAAGGTCACAGGGTCAAGCAGCCCTAGGCTGAACCCTCTGAAACTGTGAACCAGAACTAATTCTTCAGTTAAGTTGTTTCTGTCTGGCATTTGGGCATGGCAGTCTTGCTTCCTTCCCTTCCACGTGCTTTCCTCCCAAGAGCAGTCTTGTCAGTCTGTACCTGCTCTTCTCCATCCCCATGCAGTGTGTCCTTTAGCTTGTTGATGCAAGGGGTACCTAAGAACAATCTAAAGGAAGAACTCTCAGTTGGAGTTGACAGTTTTAGACAATGGTCATGATTTAGTCCATGATTTTTAGGTCTGTGGAAGGCGGGACATCAGTGGAGGAGGATGTGACATTGGTCTAGGATTACTCCCTGCTCACTATGATACCCAGCACTTTTCACCAGAATGACACTAACATGGGAGTTTCTCTGTGAATGCACATCAATTACAGTGAGTATGGCAGAAGGTCAATTAGGAAAGAGGTTTTGGTGGTGACCTTTAACCTCCTTCTTTGTCCTCTACTTCATGTGCACACTTGCAGGTGCACCGTACTGAAACTTTGTGCATAGTCAAAGAAATGACTAACTACAGAGATGCGAAGCAGAGGACTGTAGAAGAGAAAGCTCTGCAACGGAATGAGCTTCTCCAGGGAGAGATCCCTGTGTGTCTCAGGGTTTACAGAGCCCCAGGCCAAGAACACCACAGGAATAAAGAGCCTTTTTCACAGGGTAGGACACTCAGGCCCAGATGCACAGGAAACTTTGACCCATCCTTATGGCTCTTAGTCCAAAGTTCAATGTCAAATGAGGGTGGTAAGCAATGCTGGAATTAAACTAAACTTTTGTCAAACTACTTGGGAATGGAGGAGGTAAGACTAGCTACTTATATTATTGATTGGTCACCTGTATAGATGAATCTATAGATTCTATATGTACCTTGCACTCTGGATTATGAGCAAATGACAAGAAAGAATCATGGATTTTCAGCTACGTATTTACAGCCTCTAATCTGTCCATTGCATATCTATAAGCACATTACTAGATAAAAATGAAAATGAATCTTGTTTCAAAGGAAGGAAAAGAAAAGAAAACTCTCCCTCACAGAAATCTTCTTGCCTAAAAGTGAAGAGCCAGGAAACAATATGTGACACTGACTGGAGGCTGGAGCCTGGAGCACAGAGATACTAGACCTGGGAGACAGTATACAGTGTGAGAGAGAGGCATGGCTTAGTCCACTCACGTTGCAGTAACAAGACACCGCATACATTGTGCAGTTCTTAAACAACAGAGGTGTGTTTCTCATAGTTCCAGATCCTATGCATCTCAAGATGAAGGTGACGGGTGACTCTTTGTCTGGTAAAGACCCACTTGCTAGTTGGAAGATGGCATCTGTTCAGCTCCATCTTCCCATGAGAAACATGGTGAATGAGTTTCTTTGGGCCACTTTCATGAAGGCACTAGTCCCATTTCTGAGCACCCTCCCACAACTCAATCCTCTCCTAAACTTCAGCCTTCCTTATATTTTACATTATCTTTTTAACATAGGGATTTTGGAAAACAAAACATTCAGACAAAGAATTATGTCAAATGTTTCATAACTATGTTGTGAATGAAAGAATGAAAAAAACCTGTGGCATCATTTTTATTCTATCTTCATATCAACTCAAGAAATAACCAATACCACACACTTATCTGATACTTCTCCATTCATACAATTTATGAAATCAATATTTTTGTTGCTTTAATAACTGTATATGTAGGTGGAGTGGAGATCTCCACTCCCCAGTTTGTGTATGAGAGATGTGAACCCCATAGTCATATAACCTCAAAGAAAGGCAAGGCCACACCCTCCACTCACTATCAATTGCAGTTCAAGGAGGGGACAAAGAGATGCTTCATCAGGTAAAGAAGCTCACTACCATGCCTGATAACCAGAGGTCAGTCCCACCAGGATCCATATAGTGGAAGGAACGAAGTGATTCTCGTAACTATTCAGTAACCTCCACAGGTGTGGGGTGGCATGCCTGTGCCCACAGCCACACATACACACCTGCATAGTATAAATAAATGTAATAAATCTTAACAGGGGAAAAGGAGCACGGTGAGGTGGTTTCTGTTGTGGTTTGAGTATAAAGTGCTGAGACTTGGTCCCTGTCTGGTGGATCTACTCCTTAAACAGCTGGCAGGATCATGTGGTGCTGATGTCCTCTGTGTATTGATTTACTGATGGGCTCATAATTTTGGTGGCATGATTGGGAAGTGTAGAAACTTAGACAGATCAGAGGGCCTAGAACACCAAGGGTGTGTCCTGCCCACCCCGCCCTCTTCCTGGCCACCATGAGGCGAGCTCTTCCATTGCATACTCCTGCCACAAGGATGTTTGGTCTTACCACAGCCCAACAACAGAGCTGGCATACCAGGAGCCAAAGCAAACCCTCTGTTCTTTAAACCACTTCACTCAGGCATTTGACACAACAATGAGGAAGCTGACACAGATTGCTATTGGTTCCTGTTCCTCCCTCAAACTTAACACAGAGACTTCAGAAAGTAAAACAAGAAGAAGTATCTCTAGCTGCCTCAAACTCCTCCAGGGTGAGCATTCCCTCCAGGCTTTCCTAAGAATCTTGAAGATGACCACAGAGTTCTGTGATCCATACCCTGCCCTGTCTTCCATTCAGAACTCACTGTAAACCCTGTCATTTGCAGAAGCTTGAATTATATCCATGAGCAGGAGTCATAGCCATAAGCAGTGACACCCAACAACCCCTTTGGTTTCCTGTAGATTCTTCCAGAACAAACAGGAACTTCATGGTGATTTTTTTTTTAAACCTAAATTGTTCCAGCTCTGCCCAAAGCTAAAGCTGTGGTAAAGTTTTGGCTCCAGTCTGGTACCCAACTACATGTCCTGAGTTTCAGTTGATACAAAGTACAATTTATAAATTGCCTACATGAATTTAAAGTATGATCTGAATTCATCCATAGAAGAAATGCTTAATTAAGATTCTCTAATAGCTGGTCCTGACCCTTACCAGCTGGACCACTTGAAAGAAGAGGCTCTGCTCCGGGGCAGCACAGTAGAGCTGAATATGGGTGAGCCAGGCCTGAGGATGTGAGTGCGGGAGATGTGAGTGTCCTGCTGTGCCATGGTGTCAGTGAGAAAGAGATCTCCTCCATTTCCTTTTGCCCTTGAAACAAGTGGCAGGCAAAAGAGCTGGTCTTTAATGGGTCATAAGAACAGGAGAGCCCTCTCCTATGTCCCTGCCCTTTGCCTGCTGAAGCACTCAGAAGAGCAGGCCCTGCCCCTCACCTGGGCAGCAGAGTAGAACTGACCCAGATGGCAGATGCACGAATGAGCCAGCCCTCAGGGTATGAGCATTAGAGAGTTGGCCTTGAAACTTGTCTGACATTTGGCAGCATGGGTGAAGAAGAGATATCCTCTCCTACCCTTACCCTTTGCTACCTATGGCAGGAGGGAGAGATGGCCCTGTGGTCATGAAAGCCGGAGAGCTATCCCTGCCCTTCACCTGCTGTATCACTCAGGAGAGTTGCTCCTACACCTTGGCTGAGCAGCAGAATAGAGCTAGCCCTGGGTGTGGGGGTTGTAGGTGAACCATCCTGAAGGCCATGATCTCAGGAGAGCTGGCCCTACCTCTTGTCTGCTGTAAGATATTACAGAGAAGGGAGAGACAGCATTCTCCCCTCCCTTGTCCCTTGACATCTATGGCAAGCAGGAGAGCTGGCCATGTGGTCATGAGAATGAGAGAATTGGCCATGTCCTTCACCAACTGCTACATTCAGGAGAGCAGGCCCTGTATCTCACCTGGGAAGAAGGGAGGAAGTTGCTGGTGAGCAGGCCGAGAGGGCATGAGAGTGTGAGAGCCAGTAAGGCTGACCAGCTCAGGTATCTCTCAGGCCCAGATCCAGGGCTTTGAGTTGGCCCACCTCAACCTCTACGCCATCTATGAGTGCATGAAGGGGCCAGTCTTACAGATCCAAAAGCTATAGAATCTTCATGACCCAGGGCAACAACAAGATATCCTAGAGGAGTCCCAATGAGGTTCCAGTGTTGATAGAGTAGCAGAAGCCAGAGGCCTCGAACCAGACCAACGAGTCATTGCAATGAACGTCGGCAAGCCAAGAAATGTGGACAAAAGGGTATACTGTGGGACACGCTGTGACACACCATAGCTTCCACAATGAGATTTTTTCCCCCTCTGTTGTTGGGGGAGGTTGCAAGGGTGGAGGGTGAGTATGAGGGGAAGAGCAATGGGTGGGATTGTGGTGCATGATATGAAATTCACAATGAACCAATAAAAAGTTTGTTAAAATTCTCGTATGCCAATTAAAGAATTAGAAATGCTAGCCAAGGAGCCAGAGACTATTATTTCTGGAGCAACCCAATATACAGGGTCCTTGCTAAGAATATCTCTTAAGCCAACTTATAAGGCAATGTTATTTTTTAATTTTGTTTAAATTTTTTTCTTTTAAAGACATTTTATGTGAGTGTTTTGACCTATATGTATGGATGTGCTCCATACCTGTCTGGTGCCTGCATGGGTCAGAAGAGGGCATCAGATTTCCTGGGACAAGAATTATGGATGGTTTTCTGAGACACCATGTGGGTGCTGGGAATCCAATTCAAGTTCTCTGAAAAAGCAACATGCTCTCTGAACTGTTAAGCCATTGTTTTACCCCAACAATATTGTTTTTAATATAATTGTGATAGCTGTTTTAATTGCACAACAGCCATGCCATATAACTCAGGAATTTATAATTTTGTTCTCAAAATACCTGAAAAGCCTCAAGGACTTTCAAGGGTTTCCCTGGGTCGGCACATCGCTCTCATCTTTGAGACTAGCATCAATAAAATAAGTCATGTACTCCCCACTAGCCTTTGTCAACACTTTGTTTTATTATATAATATTTTATTGAGCTCTTGAGATGAAGAAATCCCTACATAGCCCAGGCTGTCCTGAAGTTTACAATCTTCCTACTTCAGCCGCCTAAGGGCTGAGTGTACAGGCTTGGAACCCTCATTATGGAAAGACAGTATATCATAGTGGAAAATGAGAAGCAGACGACACACTTTACCCTCCACCATGACTGGGGGGACCTGACCAAACCTGCTCTTTCTTAGGCTTCATTTCTCTGTAACAAAAACAAAGGTAACCGTGACTCTGACACCTCATGGGATGTCTCCATTCCAAACAAATAGAAAAGGCATGAAACACCTGCTGAGATCTCTAGAACAGCAGCTTCAACCTCCTTCATAGCTGGAAAGGTCATAAAGGTCACGTCTATCTGATGGCTTCAGGACAACTCAGGCACTCCGGGGCAAAACCAAAATCAACACAATGGATAGAATTTCTGTTGCTTTATACACAGTGATCGCTCAGCAAACACGCATTGTTTGCTGACTAGCCTCAGCACCCAGGCAGCACATAGGGAAGCTCAGCAAGAAGCCATGGGTGGAGTTATGAGAGGGGAGGGGGACGCACTAGTGAAAAGTGTGTCCAAGTGTTTCTGTCTTCTGTTTCCCCTCTGTCCATCTGTAACTGTGCCTGTGTCCAGTTCTTATTCCTGCATAGAACCTGGCAGAGCCATTTCTAGACCATGAAGATGGAGATGTGTGCCCTTTCTCCCTCTCTGTCTCTTTCTTTCTCTGTCTCTCTCTGTCTCTCTCTGTCTCTGTCTCTCTGTCTCTCTGTCTCTCTCTCTCTCACACACACACACACACACACACACACACACACACACACACACACACACACACACACCAATAAGCACTAAGCCCGAGGAAGAGATTGTGATGGTTCAGCCCCTTCCGGCAGTGCCTCTGATCTCCCAACAGGACATAAGGCTTTTTTCTCAGTTCCTCTTTTGTCAGAGCTTCCAGAAAGGGAAAGGTTGTTTATTTGAGTGTTAGTTCAGGAGTGTCCAAGGCTCCTTTACAATGAAATCAGATGGAGTTTCCTTTCTGAAGACATCTCCCCCTAGCCAGATCACCCTCTCCACCCACACCTTCCTGCTTCCCACAGCTACTGCTAACATTGTCCAGATGTTCAAACCCCTCAGAGCCTTTGGACCAATTCTGAACTTTAGTCTAGAGAGGGTTTTGTTCTAATCTAATGTCAACCTTTCTTCCAGTTTCTGGAAAACAGCATTCATGCAACCAGCAGTGATGGAACACCAACCCTCTTCATGTCCTGGGGCTAGTATGAGAGAGACCATGGGGACCCAGAACATGGTCTTGTCTTCCAAGAGCTCCTTCAGAAGGAAAACAGTCATTGCAGGAGAAGAACTGGTGCAGAGTTAAGAGCAAGGCACTCAGGGATACTGAGGCACACCTCCTCATCTGCAGGTCATGAGAGCTAAGTACTGAAATGTCTTCCAGAGTGGTGGTACCTGCCAGGAAGGTGGATGTGGTGCTGCTCCAGCTGTGAAAGTGCTCAGGGAACAAAGTCTTAGATAATATTCTTGACATTTAAGTCCTTCCATCTCAGAGGAAGAACACACCCCCAGTATCTTTCTCCTTGTGTCTGTCGATACACTATATCAATGGGTTCCCTTTGTCTCTGGCTTCCTGCTGAGGTCAATCAATGACAACCACCAGCTAAGAAATGGATGAGAGTGGGGCCAGGTTCTCACTTCCCACTCTTATCTGCTGGATCAGAAGATCAAGGCTTCTATCAAGGCAATCTTCTCTAGGAAGATTTTTTTTCCTCCAAGTTCCTATTTCTGTTTCGTCTCCTCTTCCCTGGAGGCTTGAGGGTGACCATAGCCCTACCATTGTTACCAAGCATTCCTGGTGGAGCATCTCTGCTGAGACCCACACTGATGAACAGGACACAGAGACTGTACATAGATGGACCTCACGATAACTGGCCAACCCATTCCATCTACAGTCATTTTTCAATGGCCAACTATACAAAAAACACAACAGATAAGGAAACCATACTTTCTAGGTTTTATAATATGGTAAAGAGTAGGGTGAAACAGTGCCTTTTGGATAGGATAGGATAGGATTGTTTCACTCATGAATTCACAGAAGGTGCGGTTGCACACCTGCACAAGATCTGTACAGTATCAAACCAATCAACAACCCAGCGTGAAAGAAGGCACAAGCCTGTACCCTTAGGTGAGGAACCAGGTTTTGTCAGGGGTGTGGCCTTGGTTGCTTGACCATGCTGAAGTGGATGCCATGGAGGGGGCAACACTAATTGGACTTGGTGAGTTATTTAGACCTAAAATAGGACACAATGTTGGGAGATGGATATAGGAGAGGGATCCAGGAGGAGTTGGAGGAGGAGGAGAGTGAGGATGAATGAAATATGAAATGTACTTATATGCATGTACAAAATCCTCAAAGAATAAATAATATCTTTTTCTAAATTAAATATGACCTCAGTAGTTATTGTTAATGGAAAAATGAACAAGGCAAATGCTCGACTCTCAGAGTACACTCTAGCCTTGTGCTCTGAAGTCCCATGTGTCTAAGGGAGTTGGGTAGATAAAGTCCAAGGCCTGAGCAAGCATGGGACACAACAGGATTCGTGAAGGCATCCTACAGCTACACTGTGGTGAAGCTTGTTCACTCCATGAACCATGCAGAGGACCATGATGGCAATTGACTGCCTCACTATCTAGAGCCCAGTGCACTAAATGTTCTGCTGCTTTAGGGCCAAAGACTCATGAGGTAGGCAGTGAGCTGCAAGCTTTCGGCAAAGTACCACACCTATTCCTACCAATCTCTAAGAAGTGGGCATTGTCTTCTTCACTCTGCCGATAAAGCAATGGAGGCCCCAGCTTCACACAGCTAGCAGCAGGTACTGGCTGGATTCAAATCCGAGTCTAGACATCTATCCACTATAATGTGTTTTCCAGGAATAGACAATTCATGGCCAAGACCAAAGGGGGTTTGTTGAATGAGAGTCAATTACAGGTTTGGTGGTAAAGGGCTATTCTGCCAGTTGGGTTTGATTTCTACCATTATATGCACACAGTAGGGTAAGGAAGCAGCTTTTGGGAATCCCATTCCAGGGGGTAAATCAGACACCAGCTAACACTTGGCCTTGGAATTGAAAATGAGGAGAGATGAGAAGCAAAGCAAGATGCACCAAACACTTGCTTTCCTTTGAACTGCCTATTAATTGTTGGTTTGAGGTGGCATTGGAGTTGATGACTGGTAAGAAGGGGCCTCAGATTCATACTGTAAATGTATGGCTGTCACATGGATGCTGGGAAGGAGAGGTAGCTTCACCACATGCTTCCTTAGACCACATGGTAGCCTACCTACCCACACAGGAGGGGTTTCATGTATGATGAAGAATACAAGTGCTTGTAAATGTCAAATACCTCATAAATTCTGTACAATTCAAATTTAATAACTGTTGATACTTTCATTTAGGAAAAGACTTCACTACTTTGTTTTCCTTATGCTTAAAATAGTCACCTGTCATTGTGTATGCCTGCTGTTCCCTTTCAAGGGCCCCAGAGTATCACTTTGGGTGACAAATAATCAGTCTGCTAGGCTTTGTGCAACTGACTGGCCAAGGGAGGTGGGACACTAAGCATCCAGCAGCCCAAGGCTGGTTTCAGAATGGATGTCATCTTGCTGCATGAGTCTAGACTACTCAATCAATTAACTTCACAGATACTTTATATGCCAAGAGAGAATAGAGTACATGGCCGGTGACTTATATGAGCAATAACAAATAGAGGTAGTTCCCAGAGCTATAGCTTTTAGAGCTAGATATGACCTCAAGAGTGCACAGGGCTCTAGAGAGCCATACAAAAACCAGAGCGAGGCAGTCAATTGTCACCATGGTCCTCTGCAGTTCTAGAGAAATCTATTCCCCTAGTAAATTACAGCCCAGAGGCCCAGTAGTGGCTTGGTGACCTAAACCTTTTAGAAAGTGGAGTTCTAATTACCAGTCTGCCTCTGCCATGTGTAAATTTTGTTGCATACACTTAAACAAACCTTGAAATCGTTTAAATAAACTTTAGGACTGAAAGATAGCTTAATGGGCTTGCCTTGTAAACACAAGGAACTGAGTTTGAAAAAGGCTGGGTGAGGTGTACGCTTGTGGTCCCAGTGCTGGGGAGGCTGAGACAGAGGGATCCCTCAGGTTTGCTGGCCAGCCAGCTTAGCTACTTAGGAAGTTCTATGCCAGTGAGAAAAACTTACCTAACAAATGAATGAATGAGTGAGTGAACAAAAGAAGGAAAGAAAGAAAGAAAGAAAGAAAGAAAGAAAGAAAGAAAGAGGAAGGAAGGAAGGAAGGAAGGAAGGAAGGAAGGAAGGAAGGAAGGAAGGAAGGAAGGAAAACATACACACACAAAAACTGTAGCTATTGCCTGAGTAACAAGAGGCAAGGTTGACCTTTGGCTCCATATGCCTGCTTGTGTACCCCACTCCCCAAATGTACACACACAGACACACACACATACACACACACACACAACTGAAATTATAAAGTTTAAATAAAAAATGTTATTATATATATTTAAGTCATACAGTTTGGTGCTATGCATACATATATGGTAAATGGTCATGACAGTGACAAAACCAACATACCCATCATTTCACATTACTGTTTTGGCTCAGTTTTTTCATGATAAGAGCATTAAAAAAATAGACTTGTTTCATAGGAAGCCCTACAACAGTCCAATTTTGCCAACTATAGTAGTCACAGTGTACATTACAGCTCTGTTCTTGTCCACCTTGCTGAGCTGCTTTGTCTCTGCTGGCCTGCACCTCGTGTCCATCCCAGTGGCTGCCATTTCCCATGTGAGAGTGTCCACTGTTTCTTATTCTGGCTTATTTCCCTTTTACTGTGCCCTTCTGGTCTATCTGTGTTGTAGCAAGTGGAAGCCTCTGTTTCTAGAGCTAATGATCGTATGTGGACAGATTACTGTTCCCTCATGCTGCATTCTTAATACTCTTGTCAAGAATTAGTTGGCCATAGATATTTAGATTTTTGTTCCCTGTTATACCTCAGTTTTACTTATGTTAGTATCATGTAGTTTTTTTTTTGGGTGGAGTTAAGGTATGTATGTATGTATGTATGTATGTATGTATGTATGTATGTATTTGTGTGCAGTTACATGTGTCTCCTGGTTTTGTTATTGTTGCTACTTCAATCTAGATGTTTCTGTAATGTACCATTGCTGAGGATAGATTTCTTGGCAAACACTGGCCCAGCCTAATTCAACAATTTCTCTTAAAACACAACATCAGTATTAAAAATAATTTGTGTTCACAGTAATTTTAAGCCCACAAAATGCCCATGTAAAGCAACTTACATTGTGGTAGATTTGTTATGGGGTAGAAGTCTACCGACATAGCTCCCTGTGTCTTTTTCAAGGTAGATACATTTTTGTTTGTTCTTTTTGTTTTTAATGAGAATCATGCCATATGTAGTCCATGCTGGCCTTAAATTCATGATCCTCCTGCCTCAGCCTTTCAACTACTAAGATTGTATGTGTGAACTGCCACTCACTGGTGCCTTGTTTTCCCTCTCTCTCTCTCTCTCTCTCTCTCTCTCTCTCTCTCTCTCTCTCTCTCACTCAATAATTACAGGGACAGCTAAAGAGTTATTTTTCAAAGCACGGTAGCACATGTCTATAATCCCAGCACTCAGGCTGAGGTATGAGAATCAGGAGGTCAAGCCGGCCTGGGCTATATAGTGGGGCCCTGGTTAGAGGAGGAGAAGGAGGAAAAATAAGGAAGGAAAGAGAGGGAAGGGAAGGGAAGGGAGAAGAAAAATTTATTTAGGTAAAGGGAAAAGAAGTGGTGGTAAAAACTGTGTGCAGAGCCAAGGTAAACCTGAAAGGGTTGTTAGAACACCCTTGAGTTGTTTATTTACTTTTAGCCACTTATAAACTCTTAAGTTAAATTGTCCAAGTATTTACTGCTTACATGTGTATGTGTGTTTTGCTTTACTGTTTGAAAACACATCTTGTACATGATTTCAGATGCGCTACACTGAGCCATGTGGCAGCACTTGAGGACAATGCTGCCATGCTCACGTTATACTTGGATGTGTTAGGGCTCTGTGTTAGTCAGTGTTCCATTATTATCACAAATGCCTGAGATGACCCACTTGCAAAGAAGAAATGTTTAATCTGGCCCACCATTTTGGGTATTTCAGTCCATGATTTGCCTCGTACATCATGGGAGAAGCCCATAATTCTATTTACCTCAAGACAGAGAACCAAAGGGGCTGTGGTCCCACTACCTCCTTCAAGGTTATGTATCCAATAGCTAGAAGGCCTCCCACTGTGACCTACCTCTCAAAGGTTCTACCATCCTCCACTAGTAACAAGCCTTGAGCACAGGCCTTTGGATGATGCTCCCAATCCTATCGCAACCTCAAAGAAGCATGAATGAGAAAGACTGGGGCTAATGCCAGCTCCAGGCCTGCACATCAGCAGCATGGGACTAATCATCCCGGGCCTGTCTGATCGTCAACATGTGGTTCACTCTGTCGCATCCCAGCTGGCTCGTTGTGTCTACCTCCCGCAGAGTGTCAGCTCTCAGGAAATTAGACTGGAAAGTTTCTTTGAGGCCAAGACAAAGACACATACAACTTGAGGTCTTAGGCATGTGTGTGGTCACCATAAAGATGCATTAGCTTACTTCACGGGCTATGGAAGGTCAGAGAGGGATATAGCCAGCTGCCTGGGAGACGAGGAAAATATTATCGGCAGAAATAAGCTGTAGTTAAACCATGGAAACTGGGTCCATCTGCGAGCAGAAAGAAACAGGAGGCTCAAGGTACACTGAACACTAGAAGGATGGGGTGAGAAAAAGCAAGGAATGTGTGGGGCGCAGTGGCAGCTCTGGTCAGTGAGGAGGCTGGGAGAAATAGGCTGGCCCATACTGCATTTGTGTTGTCCAGAGATAGAGACCAGTTGATAGATAGACAGACAGACAGACAGGCAGGCAGGCAGGCAGACAGACAGACGGAGGCATAGAGAGCTTTATTGAAATGGTTTGACTGAAGATAAAAACCCCTTCAGGGCACACTCAAGACACTACTTTACCTGCAACCCTGGCATTTGTTAGTCCTGACAAGGTGACACAGGAATTAACCCTCATGGACATTGTACAGTGTCTGACAGCCAAGATTGAAAACCTTTCCTTAATTTGCGAAGTTGTGATCTCCCAGAGGACCCAAAAGCTCCCATCCTGAAGACTAGTCTGGATTAGGGAACTTTGCCTATGAGAAGAAGGGATCATGAAAGCACCTTAACAACACCAAACAACAACAACAACAACAACAA
>CAJRSG010010587.1:0-10665 GCA_907169655.1 Acomys percivali
CAAACTTATACAACCACTTTGGAAATCAATATGGCAGTTTCTCAGATAAATGGAAATAGTTCTACCTCAAGACCCAGCTATATACTCCTGGACATATACCCAATATGTACTCCACCATACCACAGAAACACTTGCCCAACTATGTTCATAGCAGCTTTATTTGTAATAGCCAGAAACTGGAAACAACGTAGATATTTTTCAACCAGAGTGGATAAAGGAAACTTGGTACATTTACACAATTGATTACTACTCAGCTATTTAAAACAAAGACATCATACAATTTTCAGGCAAATGGATGGAACCAGGGAATACCATCCTGAGTGAGGTAACCCATACCCAGAAAGACACACATGATATACACTCATTTACAAGTGGATATTAGCAATAATGTACGGGATAAACTTGCTACAGTCCATGGACTCAAAGAAGTTAACTAACAAGTAGGATAGGGCCCAAGGGAGGATACTTGAATCTCACTGAGGAGGGGAAATATATTAGTAGATGGAGGGAAGGAAGTGAGTGAGACAGAGGGTTGGGAGGAAAAAAAGAGTGTGTATCAGGTGTGGGGAAAACAGAGCTGGAGGATACTTGGAGAGAAAGGAAAATTTGGTGGTATCTCACGTATAGGGAGGCTCCTGGAATTCTATAGGAGTGACCCTAGCTAAGACTCCTAGAAATGGGGAGGGGTGTGGAACCTGAAATGGCAACCTCCTGTAGCCATGTGGGACTTCCAGTTGATGGATGTTGACACCAACCCAACCATAAAACTTCAACACATCATGAGTCCTTCCTAGAAGAAGTGTAGGGGGAAATGGTGCAGAGCTTGAGGAAATGGCCAACCAATGACTGGCCCACCTTGAGACCCACTCCATGGGAGAAATCTAACCCCTGACCCTGTAAATAATACTGCTACACTTGCAGACAGAAACCTAGTATAACTGTATTCTGAGAGGTTTCATCCAGCAGCAGATGGAAACAGATGGAAAGTCACACAGCCAAATAATAGGCAGAGATGGGGGAGTCTTGTGGAAGAATAGGAGGAAGGATTGAGGGAGGCAGACAGATTGAGAGTTCCATAAGAATATCTACAGAGTAAACTAACTTTGGGCTATGAAAGATCATAGAGACTGAACCACCAACCAAAAACCATATATGCGCAGCTTGGTCATTTTGCAGCTCCCCCAACAATGGGAGTACGGGCAGCCTCTGACTCTGTTGCCTGTCTTTGGATCCCTTTCCCCTGGCTGGGATGCCTTGCCTGGCCTCAGTGGGAGAAGACGTCCTTAGTTCTGCTGCAACTTTATGTCCCAGGGTAGGTTACTACCTATGGAGGCCTCCCCTTCTCAGAAAACGGGAGATGGGAGGAAAAAGGAGTGTGTGTGCTTGGGACTGGGAGGAAAGGCATACACATGTCCCATTATTCTAATTTTCTTTTAGCTGGAAGATTCATGAAGCAAATTTTGGTTGCTTTAAATTAAAATCTTTCTTACCATAAGAAGGTGACTGATACCTTGAACAGAGCTCTCCAAACATATTATGAGTAAATAATGACTGCTGTACTTATATCCATGGTCAATTTTAGAGACTTTATTAATTTGTCTATCATACAAAGCTGATGTCTACAAATCCAAAGATGGGTGTCTGTAATATCTGTATATTTCTTTCACTTAATTAGTAAAGCACATATAGAAACATGCGTATGTGTACATAGAGAGCTAAGAATTACCCAATCATATAATTTGTCTCCTATAGGTTCATACTATCCTTAAGTTCATGCACCTTAATATTCTTGATCAAGTACTTTGAAAAACCATCTTATCAAACATAATAGAAAATAAGCCCATCTTTGTTTATCTCCCATCTTCCATCAATCTTGTGTTTGAAACAGCATCATTTAAATAAGTACCTATTTAATGCATCCAATCAATAATAGACTTTTTAATTCTTCATTCATGTATCTAGTATGTACTGAGCTTAGAAGCATGATGTATGTGTGTGTGTGTGCATGTGTGTGTGTGTATGTGTGTGTGTGTTTTACTGCTTTGTGAAAGCAAACTTCCTAATTTCAAGAAACATTTTTATGACAGAAATAGAACCCAAAAAAATGCTATACAACTAGGCCCTTATGCAGTCCTCTTGGAATGGAATAAAAGGATTGAGAGAACATCTACAAGTTATTAAACATATGTTTGGAGAGTATTTGGAGAGAAAGAAATAATCATTAGGAGCCAGCATGGGCTCACAAAAATAACTTTCTTTTTGATAGAGGTGCTAGAATGGCAAATTAGTTGAATTTTATGTGCAATCTTCGTAGACTTCAGCAAGCTACATTTGACCTCACTAAGGTTCTTTCATTGATAATTTTGAAGAAAATGGGAAAATATTAATTTTAAGGCAAACCATAATATTAATGGTTGATACATGGTAATTAGTACTCTATATTGATTTGTTTACATTTAAGAACATAGCTGCCTTTTTTAGCCTTATGATATTTAAGTGCTATTAACTTGTAACTTATGCTTGTTGTATAAGTTAAGGACCTACTGATGATGTTTTTAATGGTCTTATTTGTTCATTACTGGTGTTTTATTCTAATGCTACAGCGATGGCATTGATAGAAAAAGGAAATGGTAAACTGAGCAACTGAAATTTCTAAGAATATTTCTGCATACACAGAGATGGCTGTGAATTTTGTAGAGAATTGGAATAAATATATCTATGTCTTTATGTAGAAAGATATTTTAACCAAATGTTGAAAAAATAAGTTACAATGCACCCAAATCATTAATTTGAAGGTGACATAACCAAAAGAAAGTAATTCTTTCAAAACATTTTAAATTACCTAAATTAATAAAAAGTACAGTCAAACACAAATCATTTTAAGTATATATAAAAGCTTAACCTTTATAAGTATTTTAAAGATAAATAAATAAAAGTAGACAAAATTCTATAAATATATATATATATATTTCATAAATGTTATTTTCTGTTTCTTATATTCTTGGGTTATTTTGTCATACAAGAATATACTTCTAAAGTTTATGTTTAACCAAAGACATTTTAATCATAATAATACTGTGATAAAACATACTCATTATCAATACTAAAACATTTATTCTAGGAAATTGATCTTGTCACGAAAAATTGAAAAGAGATGGTTTAGTTGTTGGCATGCCTTCCAAAGTGGCAGACAGAAATTGAATGTAACTATATTGTATGTGAATTATAGCTAGAATTACTGAAAAAAATTTCAGTTTTGAGTTGAATTGGGTTAAATCAAATTAAAATTATATTCCTGGGAAGTTAGGATTTGAATTTTGGACAACAAAAATTGAATTTTTTTCAGATTTATTTTCTTTTTTTAATTTTTAAAATTTAAATTTATTATCTTTAGATCCAGATTGAGCTCCCTTCCTAGTCTTCTCGCAGTCCACTCTTCCTCCTCAGCTCCCCTCCTCTCCTTCCCTAGTCCTCAGAAAGAGGAAGGCCTCCTAACCTAGCATCTGACCCCAGCCCCTCGAACCCACCCTGCCAAGGGGAAGTTATCAATGAGTGGACACCAGAGTCCATGTCAGAGGTAGCCCTTACTCCTCATATTATGGAACCCACAAGGATACTGTTTTTCCCATCAGCTACATCTGAGCAGAGGGTCTGGATCCTCATGGGGCATGGTCCTTGGTTGGTGTGTCAGACGCTGCAGTTTCCACCTCCCAACCTCTGTCCCCACTCTGATTTGTGATTCCATTGGTCTCCTTGTGGAGCTCTTGTCCCCTCCAGGTCCTTCTATCACCGAACTCTTCCATAAAATTCCCGAGGCTCCACCCTAAAATTTGCCTCTGTTTATATCCCCTCGCTGGGTGGAGACTTTCAGAGGACCTCTATAGTAGGCATCCAGTGTCTACTCTGTTTGCCCTTCTGAATAAGAACCAAACATCCTCCCTAGGGTCCTCCTTCTTATTTAGCCTTTTTATGTCTGTGTACTGTACCTCAAGATTCCTAAGCATACCCCCAAAAGCTGATCCACAATACAAGGACATTTTCTCAACTGTGTTCATAGCAGCTTTATTCCTAATAGCCAAAATCTGAAAATAACCTAGATTCCCCCCAAATGAAGAATGGATAAAGAAACTGTGATACATTTAATGGTGGAATACTACTCAGCTACTAAAAACAAGGAAATCTTGAAATTTGCAGGCAAATGAATGGAACTAGAAAAGTGAGTGAGGTAACATGGACCCAGAAAGACATGCATGGTATATACTCACTTATAAGTGAATATTAAGCACATAGTACAGGACAACCACACTGAAATACATAGATCTAAAGAAGCTAAATAACAAGAGGGCCCTAGAGAAAAAATTTATTGTAAAAGGAAGTTATACTCAGCAGAATTGATTTGATGAACATGTGACAAACAGGAACAACTCATACACAAACAAACTTTAAGGATTAATTGATAACCCCTTAAAAACTAAAAAAATATAGTTTGATTTAGTCAAAAAGTTCTTTAGCTGTGGGCAAAAATAAGGTTTCATATGACAATTTTTAAATGGTCCCTTTCAAATCTACATCTCAATAAGCAAAGTTAAAAATGAGATAAGCATTTCCTTTAATCAATTGTAAGATGCCAATTTAGATCATTAAAACAAAATTTTCATATTTAATCAATACTTCTTGCATTTGGCCTACTACAGAAGTGTATGATATATTTTTTCTTTAATTCCTACTCCAAATTATTTTACACGGTATTAATTCAATACACAAAATTACTATCATTCTCATTTTATTAGGTAGAAGTAAAAGCTGAAAAATTAATATAATAAAATATAGCCCAGCCAAATAAGGTCACAGCAGGAATTTCAACCCTCATTTTTTAGGCACCAGCACCTAAATATTTAATTACTAAACTCCAGTGCTTCTTGTTCTACAGTGTACTTCTTGAATGGATTTAACTAACAACAAATGTGGCACAGTAAATATAGAATTTCCACTTTAACTTTTCAATATTTAGTCTTCTCATGTTTATGCATGTTTATGACAATCTGTTCTAGCATATATATATATGTATTGAAATTAAATTTGAATCAACAATTGATTACAAATGTAATTTTCTAAGAAAATAGCAAGTATGACAAAGAAATGAGGAAGGTTAAAATGCAATGGAAAGAAATGATGTCTTGAAAGAAGTCAATGGAGTTTGTCTTTCCTGGTCTGCCAGTAAGTTCCTTTTAATCTGTCAAAAGCTTATGTTTCTCAAAAAACATGTATAATGTGGCAGTAAATGATATATTAGTGAGAAAAATCTCACTCAGACATGGCAACTAGAATATGAAAAGAAATTCATGTTCAAACCAAAAAAGTTAATTATATGTTGTTGATGTCATGGGAAACTTTGATGAAACTTGTTTCCCAGAATTTGTTCCTATGTTCTCAGAAATATAAAACATGGCTCAATGTTTCCTATATCCATAATGTGGTTCATAACTATCTGTAACTCTCATTCAAGGAGATTAGCACACTCTTCTAGCAAACTCTGTACATGGAGTAAAAGACATACATAAGACATAATAATAAATAAACATGAAGATAGGGAGAGATGCAATTCTGAGGCTAGCAAGCTGTCATATTATCTCACAGACTCGGCTTCATCATATACATTGATGAAATAAAACAACAAAGAGTTTCATTCTGAGTGCTGAAAACCAACCTGTCATACAGCAACTTCTTCTGACCTAAGGCATTTCCTCTCAGAGGCATGAAGAACATTTGTAAGGCTAAATAACTTTAAACATTTTACAAGACTTAGGAAGTTCAGATATTTATAAGAAAACGGATCTATCCAATAGATTGTACAAGAAATAGATAAGTACCAGGAAGGGACTCTTCAGAGGAGTGGCCTTCAACTTGGGTAGAGAGCTTCTAGGATGCACATTTTGACGGTGACTGTCTTAATTAGATTTCTATTGTCCAAATCAAATGAGTGGGCACAGAGTTTATTTGGCTAGTATATCCAGAGTTACAGCCAACTGAGGGAAGTCAAAGGAGGCACATGGAATGAGGAGCTGAAGTAGAATCCAGGGAGGAATACTGCTTATTGGCTGGCCCCACCTTCTCTCTTCTTCCCCAGAAGATTATCTGCTCAGGAGTCTTCACACTCAGTGATCTTACATCTCTCATTAATCAAGAAAATGCCTGACAGACTAGCCTACAGTAGGCATTACCTCAACTGAGGTTGTTTTCCCCCAAATAAGCCATGATCATGGCAAGGTGACAAAAAATAATCAAAAAAGTGTTATAAAGAGGGGAATATAGTAAATTTCTATGAGAAGATCTCTACTTCAGAAGAAAAGAATGAATGAGAAAATTCAGTGGGTCTCCATTTTCTGTATTTCATACATCTTGCCACCAATACTAGCAATCTCAGCAATGGGGATAATTATCTTAAATAGGACAGGAGATCTCTTCTGTTTTCATAGAGACTTTGCTATGTTCTTCTTTCTTTAAAAGCATGGAAAATAACCTGGTGGTCAATATCTACTGCTACTGTTTTTTTTTTTAATTTTTTATTAATTTATTCTTGTTACATCTCAATGGTTATCCCATCCCTTGTATCCTCCCACTCTTCCCTCCCTCCCATTTTCCCCTTATTCCCCTCCTCTATGACTGTTCCTGAAGGGGATTTCCTCCCCCTGTATATGTTCATAGGGTATCAAGTCTCTTCTTGGTGACCTGCTGTCCTTCCTCTGAGTGCCACCAGGTCTCCCCCTCCAGGGGACATGGTCAAATGTGAGGCACCAGAGTACGTGAGAAAGTCATATCCCACTATCCACTCAAGTGTGGAGTCTGTTCTACCCATTGGCTAGATCTGGGTAGGAGTTTAAAATTTACCGCCTGTATTATCCTTGGCTGGTGCCTTAGTTTGAGCAGGACCCCTGGGCCCAAATCTGCCTGTCATAATGTTCTACTTGTAGGTTTCTAGGACCCTGTTTTTAGTCTCATAATCTCATGAAAACACATCAAACTTCTACTTAAATATGATCAAGTTGTACAAACCATGACATCATCATTTTAAGCAACCTCAGGCCACTGTCACTGGTGTCAGGTGCACACTGAATACAGTGACATGTCTTTTTTTTTTCCCTCTTGGCCATTGAAAAATGCCTGCTTATGTTCCATTTCACTGGAAATACTGCTGAGAAAACATACCCCGTATTTTTGCTGCCACAGGGCCTTCCTGACTATTATCTTTCTGTGTCCTGTCTGGCTGTGCTGTCACAGATAGAGC
This sequence comes from Acomys percivali, assembly GCA_907169655.1. Classification (NCBI taxonomy): domain Eukaryota; kingdom Metazoa; phylum Chordata; class Mammalia; order Rodentia; family Muridae; genus Acomys; species Acomys percivali. Next base: position 7,286 of record CAJRSG010010587.1, read on the forward strand.
ACTCAAACTTAGGGTTACAGCTAAGAAAGCCATAGGGAGAAAATATTACTGTACATATATGGGTCTATCACCAGCATAGTTTATTTGGAAGTAGAAGGATGATTACATCCAAAACATTTCTTCAAGGAAAAGCTGGCTGTTCTCAATGTCAGCATTTGAAAACACTACAGACCGCTGGTCTTTAGATTTGCAAATTTCCATATAAAGTCACATAAAATATGGGAACTAGTAATATGATTTCTGTAAATCAAGACAATTGCAATAACTGTCTTGCCATTGTCCTGACAGAGAATTCGAAAGAATACTTATCAAGAAACTGAATGAAATCCAAGATAGAAAATGCAAACAATTCCATAAAATTAGGAAAACAATACATACTACAAATTAGGACTTCATCAAAGAAACAAACCAGACAGAAATCTTGAAAATGAACAACTCAATAAACCAAATAAAAATTACAGTGTAAACTCTTCAACTGCAGATAAGTTATGAAGAAGAAAAATGCTGGGTCTTAAAATCAAGTCATGTGATGTATGTAATAAGACAAAAATTGTGTAATGGAGAAAGCATAAGAGAACTTTGGGATGGCAGTGTTTCCGAAGGGAGAGGAGAGTAAAGGCATAGAAAGCATATTAAGTGGAGTAATAGTTGAATACCTTGACAAGGAGAAAAAGAGGATGATTCAAGCACAAGAAATCCATAGTTGTTCAATAGATATGATTATAAAATATTTTCTCTGTAGTGGATTACATGTAAATTATCAAGTATGTAAGACAAAGATTTGATGCTGAATACTGGACAAGAATAGCACAAGTCATATTTGAGATTACTTCAATTGTACTGGTCCTGTATTTCCCAGCAGAAATCTTAGAAATCAGAGGGAATGGTTATTCACACAAATTTACAGACTGTTTCAACTAGTAGCTGCACTGTCCACTCTCCTTGCTAACACATGGGACATTTTCTAATATTCCATGCAGTAAGCCATAAAACAAGCCTTAGAAATTTTAGAAAGGAAAAGAAAGAAAGAAAGAAAGAAAGAAAGAAAGAAAGAAAGAAAGAAAGAAAGAAAGAAAAGAAAGAAAGGGAGAAAATAAAGGCAAGCCCATTAAGCATCCTTATGATCACAGAAATACTACTGGAAACAAGTAAGTGAAGAAAATTTAGGACGCATACAAGTACACGAAGAGCAAACAAAATATTTTAAATGAACACTTGTTCAGCCAAAAGCAAATTTTAAAAGTTTCCTAAATAAATAAAAAAATTCAACAAAATAATGAATGCAATGATACGAGAGAAAAAAAAAAACACTTTTAAACCAAAGTTATCTGCATCAGAACAAAGAAAATTCCAGGAGATAGACAAAAAGTTATACCTTAATGCAGAATGAAATAAGCAATATAAAGGTTAGATGAGTAGTTATTTTGTGAAATCATAAATTAAATCAATAAAAAATTAGCCAGAGAATGAAAGAGTACCTCATTTTGTATTAAAAAGCCAAAATATCAAGTAAATAAAATTACAAATATTAAGGGATAGTACAGATATAAGCACCTGCCATGAGGTATCTTTAGGGAGTGCAGTGAACAGTTTCTCAGCTGGCATGGTATGGGGAAATTAAAGTATTTCTTTTAAGAACTAGGACAAAACATAAATGTCCACCCTCTTTGCTGTTACTCCATATGGTACTAAAAATTTAATGAGAGCAATTAGACAATTGAAGGAAATAAAAGTCATAAATATAATCAAGGAGAAAGTCCATAATTACTCTTTTTATATCATATGATTCTATGAATAGAAAAGCAAAACTACTATTTTAGAAAGATAGATTGCAGAACTGATAAAATTTCAGAACCTAAAGTTGAACATGTAAAAATCAATAGATTTTTACATACCAATGGGAAACTTGATGGGAAAGACATTATGAAACATTATGTAGCTGCTTAAATTTTCTTGAACGAGCTGCACAATACAAACCAAGTGCATTGATGCATTAAATTAAAGAACACAACAAAGGGGAAATATGTCCTATGTTTGTGGCTGGGAGAATTAATGGTATTGAAATGGGACATACTAGCCAAAGTTATCCACAGACTCAACACAGGCCTCACCAATTTATCAATAATATTCTTTATAGTACTGAAAAAAGCAATGCTAAATTCATATAGTAAGCACAAAAGATCTCAAGTAACCAAAGCAACTTGAAAGCAAAGAGTATACTGCTGGCATTATAACGTCTAACTTCAAGACATAAGAGAAAACTGTAAACAAAACAACCTATTACTGATATGTAGAGTTATGGAACGAACAGAGATGCCAGGGAAAATAATCAGCAATAGCTTATATTGGACAACAATAGTACAAGTCACATTTAAAAATTACAACAAAAATATATCAGCAAAAGCCAATGTAGGATGCTCAAAATTAGCTTATTATACATATATATATATGTATATATACATATATATATATAAAAACTTCAATGTGACACTTGTCTTTTTCAATTGTCTTAATTTAAAACTTTTTTCATACTACATATTTTCATCATATTCCTTCCCCTTCTCTAATAGTTCTACCCACTTACTCACTTAGCTTTATGGTCCCTACACTTTCAGAATAAAGACAAAAACACAGAAACAACATCAACAAAATAACACAGCTTTGAAGAAAGCTTCCAATCCCAGTTGATGGAGCATTTCAGACTGTCACACACAGGCCTTCTATTAAGAGGATGGGGAGGCCTGGTGGCATTCAGAGGAAGGTCACCAAGAAGAGACTCGATACCCTATGAGCATATACAGGGGGAGGAAATCCCCCTCAGTCACAGTCATAGGGGAAGGGAGTGGGGGGGGAAGCGGGAGAGAGGAAGGAATGGGAGGATACAAAGGATGGGCTAACAATTTAGATGTAATATGAATAAATTAATAAAAATTTAAAAAATAAAAATAAATTTAAAAAAAGAAAAAAGATAAACTTTGAATAATTATGCTGTACTCATTTATATTGCAAATAGAAAACATATAGTCTATGTACTGTAGAGTCGATACAATGGACCAAGGTTGTTAACGTAAGACTAACATCCTCTCTTTTACTGATAATTGTTCTATCAAAGGACAACTCTTGCCACAAAATGTAACCATTATTAAATCTGTCCTTCTCTGTCAAAATCATTTTTCTTTACAATGCTATAATAAAATATTTTACATATTTAAAAAAAAGAAGAGTGGAATTTCTCAGCATCTAGAAACTGAACCAGATCTGTAGCTCAAGAGAGCAAACAAAAACCTACCCAACCCTCCTTATGGGAAATGCTTATGGGAAATGAGGCATTGTTCTCTCTCTCTCTCTCTCTCTCTCTCTCTCTCTCTCTCTCTCTCTCT
>CAJRSG010010588.1:20120-40310 GCA_907169655.1 Acomys percivali
TCTCTCTCTCTCTCTCTCTCTCTCTCTCTCTCTCTCTCTCTCTCTCTTTGGCTTATTTTTTTATTTTGTTAATTTATTCTTGTTACATCTCAATGGTTATCCCATCCCTTGTATCCTCCCATTCTTTCCTCCCTCCCATTTTCCCCTTATTCCCCTCCCCTATGACTGTTCCTGAGGGGGATTTCCTCCCCCTGTATATGCTGATAGGGTATCAAGTCTCTTCTTGGTAACCTGCTGTCCTTCATCTGAGTGCCACTAGGTCTCTCCCTCCAGGGTACATGGTCAAATGTGAGGCACCAGAGTTCGTCTGAAAGTCATATCCTACTCTCCACTCAACTGTGGAGACTGTTCTGACCATTGGCTAGATCTGAGTAGGGGTTTAAAGTTTACCGCCTGTATTGTCCTTGGCTGATGCCTTAGTTTGAGCGGGACCCCATGACCCAAATCTGCCTATCATAATGTTCTACTTGTAGGTTTCTAGGACCCTCTGGATCCTTCTACATTGCTATTCTCCCATGCTTCTCTCATCTAGAGTCCCAATAGGATGTCCTCCTCTCTGCCCCAGTTTCCTGGTAAGTGAAGGCTTTCGTGGGACACGCCCGTTGGGCTAGTATGCAGATATTAGGGAGTATATACCATTTGAGTCTTATAGCTGTGTCTCTAAGGGTTTGACAGGTCTTTTACCATGAATCACTTGCCACCATTCGCACAGTCATGGATGTAGACGTGGCTGAGGACACATAGGCTCTTTCAGTTGAGGTTGCCATGCCAGTGATGAGCTCTTTTGAGTCAACAATGGTGATGTTGGCGGAGGCACTGTTGTTTCCTAACTTGGTGATCACTTTGGGCATATATCTCCAGAGTCGGCCAGTGATGCTTTCTTAAATCGAAGTTCTGACTTCCCCGGCTTTTTCTGTATCTTGATGTTTTGTGGTTTATTTTTTCGGTTCAGCTCATTCCCATTCTTGAACCATTTGAATCTGAGTGAAGAATATTCAGAACTGGTTTTACACCAGTACTGGCATGGATCCAGCAGCTGACTCCTGGCTTTTCATCTCTTTCCATCTGGGAGGCAATGCTGGGCTCGGGTCACCTTCACTGGGCGCGGGCTTTCTGTGGGATCCCTGGTCCTTCTCCTTCTCCTTTCCCTGGCCTTTGTCTCTTTGCACCCAGCCATCTCGCCGAAGATGAGCACTGCAAGGACCTGACACGGGGACTGTGATGCTCGACAAGTTTGGTCCAAGGGCCTGGAGAAAAGTTTGTACCTGGAGGGAAGAGAGAGTTCAGGCTGAGCGGAGCTGTCGCCTGTTGCAGTTTACCACCATTTGTGGTGCTTTCAATGAAGTTGACAAGCCCTTATCATGAATACTCTAATAATAAAATCTATTTAATTCCAATTTTTAAAAAAGCAGATAGGTGGAAGTATTAGGATATACACTAAAATATTATCTTTTGATTTCCATGTGCATGTTATAAAACATGGGCATTGCACCCAGACATAGTGAAATGGACACACACACACACACACACACACACACACACACACTCACACAAATTACATTATACTTCCACACACTATACACAGACACACACACACATACACATTAAAAATTATGGTTTTTCACAAATATTTAAAAACATGAGAACTTAAAAACCAAGTAAAAATATCTGATCTCTTTAATGTGTCACAGAATGAACATTAATCTCAACAGTTTAAAAGCCTTTTGAATTTTCACCTGGGATTAACAAGGCATTGTAGGGACCAGGTAGAATCTCTCCTAAAAACAAAACAAAAAATAATGGCTGAAATTTGTGAGTCATTATCAGACAGAAAGGACATAAAGATTAGCCTATACTTGTTTTTTTTGGCTTCCTACAGAAAAATTTCCATTTCATGGAGAACAAAGGGCAATTTCAGGTGACTCCCTGGACTCCTAGGAGAGAGCATGCCAATCCAAATATTTTCTGTTCACATCACAGTTATGAGTGCTTCAATTTGTCCTCCTCTAAGCACTGGGATTTCACTATTTATCATATATTTCTGTGTTCCTGAAACCCTACTTTGAACATAAGCTCATATGGTTTGAGGATTGGGATATGGGCCACCACACTATCTGGAATGTTCTTTACAAAGATGAAACATTAAAAAAAATTGAAGTAATGGAAAGATAAATCCTGAAGCTTTCTTATTTCATTCATCTTTTAAATTTTATTTAATTAATTTATTCAGATTACAACTCAATTTTTCCTCCCTCCCTCCCGCTTTCATCCTATTCTGCTCCCCTAGGTCACCTTTGTTTTATCATGTCGCACAAATTCTTTTTTTTATAAAGAAAATTTTGTTTTAACTATGTTGAAAATAGATGAACAATCATATTCAAACTGAAATAAAAACTGAGTTAGTGGGTAACAGGACAAAAACACTCTATCTACTTAAAGCAATGTTACCATATTGTGGCTCTATGTTAACTACAACTTTTCATTCTTTCCTATAACTGACAAAAAATTAAGTGTTTAACTATATACTAGTATAGCCTATAATTCATAAATTAGTATAATTATGCAAACCATTATACATAAATATCAGATGACAATAATATATCAACAAATAGATTTCTTAATGATTCTTGATCGTATGCATTTGTTAGTTCTGTGAGTCTTATCTTGTACAAATATAATAATCCAGGTTGCTGTTTCTGTTTTGTTTGTTTACTTGTTTTAGTTTACTTGGAGTCTGCTTATGTAGCTTGGGCTAACCTTGTGCTCCAAGGTTTTCTCCAATTTCACCTTCTTGATTGATAATTTTGCAAGCAAATATTATCATGCTTTGGTCTAAGCCCTCATTCTTTTATAGGACAATTAATATTTTATTTACTTCACACTATATTTAATATCCTGTAATTGAAACTGCTGAAATTTAGTTTTACATGTTTTTGTCAGTTTATTTTATATTTTACTGTCTTTTTATTTCATTTTTCCTTCTCTCATCAGGACAAAACATAGGGACATGAATGTAAAAAGATAAAAACCTGTATATATAGAGAGTAGTCCGGTGATTGCTGCTTCAGTCTCTGTGACTTCATATGAATTTTGCTCAGTTATCACTTAGAAGACCCTATTCTTCTGCTATCCTTCATCCCATCCTTCTTCATCACTCATTCTTTCTTTTCTTCAAAGATGTTCTCTAAGATCTGAGGAAAGGCTTTAATGAAGACATAACATTTTAGGTTGTTCCATCCAAGACTCTCTCACTCTGCATAATATCTGGCTCTGTGTCTCTGTGTTTGTTTCCATGTGCTACAGGAGGAAGCCTCTCTGATGATGGCTGACTAAGACACCCACCTGTGAGAATAATGGATTATCATTCGGAATAATTTTAGTATTGCTTTTAATTTTTTTAGACCAATACTATAATGATTTAGTTTAGGTCCCTGTGCTATCTGGACTCTTGTTCTTGGTCACCCAAGCAATGTCAGGTATGACTTCCCTAGTGTGGGAAAAAACTCAATTCAAATCAGACATCAGTGGGTTACTCCTACAAGATTGGGAACACCATTGCCAAAGCATAATTTGCAGGCTGGGTAGATTGTAGATCTAAGGTTTTATGATTGGGTTGGTATTTTCTGTTTTCATTTGGGGTCCTGCAGATTGTTTTTCCATGGCATAGACACTAAAACACAGGCTTTAAGAGTCTACATAGGCACCAGTTTGACCTCTTCATGCTCAATGAGTTGTGTGGTTATTTTCTTAAGCAGCAGAGTCTTGCAATCAGTTTGTGGAGAGCTACCCTCTGTCTTGCCAAAACACTGTGTTGTTTGGGATTTCTACAGGACCCTTGAGACAACAATTTAATTGGATGAAATCCAGTCACAGTTCATGAAGTGTTCTTTGGTGACAATTAAGGGACACCAGGGGTTCAGTCTCCTACATTATTTGGAGACTTCATTAGGCTTGCCTTCTCATAGGAAGTTTCAACCACACTAGATTTCCATAGTGACCTTCACATGCCTTTCAACTCTTCCTGGATCTCTCCTCATTACCTCCTGTAATGTTATATCTCCTCTCTCTGGTCATTTGGTCCTCCCATTCTTGTTCCTCCTCATGGTACCTAGACCACAGATCTTAGCAACATATACTTTGGGTTCTAATCACAGCTCTACCAAATACAAGAATTTCACTCTAGCTGTTAGTCTTTTGTTGGTGTGATTCCTACCTGCTATTTTATTGTTTCTTCTTTTTGGAACCAGAGTGTTTTATAAAAGGTATTTTATGAAGGAAATATGTGACAATTACCGTAAATTTTCAGGGCGTTAAAATTGTTAACATTTCTTGTGTCCCCAAGAGACTGGGAGCTCTGGATAATGATGGGACTGCTGATACTGTAATTGTTCTTGGCCATGGATAAATTTGTTTTTCCTGCCTTGTGAAGTTGATATGAGCTTTGGTTGGCCAAGTACAGAATGTCATAAATAGAGATCTGTTAAGACAATCACAGGAACTAGAATTTCATGATCAGCTTATGCTCCAACCCACAACTGGATCAAGTTGGATTGAACTTGCTAAGTAAGGTGAGTAAGACGAATGCTATCAGTGCCAAAACATCAACATTCTATATGCAAAGCTTCTGGGCACACTTATAGCATAATTGGCATTGAAGAAGTTGGGATGAGTGGAGGAAGTGAAGTTCCTTAGTGTATCTATTCAGTGGATATGGGACCCGTATCTGTACCTTTTAACACTGTTCCTGAGTCACTATGAGGACAAGATATTTTCTCTTTGTTACTTCATGATTTGTTTCTGCCTAATTCTTTTCTATAGTTACACTTTTAATCCAAGTTTATTTAGCTTTACTGGTAATGATTTGAAACATCTGGCTGTATACAACCCTTGCACTAACCAGTTCTTTTTTTTAAATTTTATTTATTTTTTATTTATTTTATTAATTTATTCTTGTTACATCTCTATGGTTATCCCATCCCTTGTATCCTCCCATTCTCCCCTCCCTCCCATTTTCCCCTTATTCCCCTCCCCTATGACTAACCAGTTCTTAAAACACTTTATTATAAACTGTTCTTACAATGCTTTTGCACTGGTTCATTTATACTTTGGCATTTTCATTCAGCTGTAAAACTTAACTATATGTGTGCCTATAGTACAAATTTTTCTCTAAATATTTCAAGTCCACTTAAACAAACCACAGAAAACTATGTCTATTACTCCTTTGTAATATTTACTAAGCCTATATGCCCAGGTACTCCTGAGACGTAGGTTGTGTGGGTACAAGTATGAGATAAAAACATCCATCATTCTCAAACTGTGTGATTTTCTTTAAAAGAAAACTGAAGTGTGTGGGTTTTACAAAAGCACTTATTCATGAGAAATTATGAGAACTGAGAAACAATTGCACGAAACTAGAGACTATGATGTGACAAATTAGTGTAATTTTTTGATTTCTCAAGACAGGGTTTCTCTGTGCAACATTACTGGCTGTACTAAAACTGTATCTACAGACCAGGCTGGTCTCAAACTCACAGAAATCCACAGCCTCTGCCTCCAGCATACTGGGATTTAAGGAATGCACCACCAAGCCCAGTTGTAACATGTTATTCTACATCAGGTTATGGAAGGAAAAAAGATTAGGCTCTACTCTGGAAGGTATTGGCAATGAGTGTGTGAGGATCCAGGGCGGCCTAGAATATTTTCTAGATCCTTGGAATTGGTTGGTGTCCATAAGGGTGGAAAAAATAAAAAGACATTACAGATCACTGTGGGGATGTTTTGACTCAAATTTTTGTCATTCACTACAATGAAAACAGCAAGCTTTGAATTTGGAAGAGAGCATCACAGAGTACCCGAGAGTGCCTGAAGGGAGGAAAGGGAATGGAATGGTATTAAAAAAAAGTAAAAAATACAAGATCTTTGCTGATAATGCTCTCCATTGTGATTCAGCCAGTTAAAAATTTGAAGCAAATATATGACTTTGAAGATGGGCCTGGTGGTGTAGTCCTTTAATCCAAGCCATCTGAGAGGCAGAGGCAGAAGGGTAGCTGTGAGTTCAAGGCCAGCCTGGTCTACAAAACAAATCCAAGACAGTCAAAGCTACACAGAGAAACTGTGCCTTGAAAAACAAAATAACAAAAAGAAAAATAAAAAACCTTGATGACTTTGAATGTACACACAGTATACAAACTAAGACCCCCACACCTTTAATTTAAAAAAGAAAAGTCATGTACATGTGTTCCATAAGGAAGGTGAGTGCAGCCCAGGCTAAGTGGTCTTTAGTAGCCTCTAAAGGATGAAGGACTTGGTGACTCATTGAGACAGATATTATGTTCAATGAGCAGATGGCATTTAGACCTTAACAAAAATATCAAACAAGAGGTAAATTGAGTAAACTCAAATACACTAAATATACAATTAACCAATTGTGTTTGTATTTATTTATTGAAGGTAAAAATTGAAAAATATTCAAGTATAAGAAAAAATTGGCATAACATGCAAAATTTCTTTACAGTATTTCACAGGTAAAGTGTCTGTATATTTATATCTGCATAATCACAACTATGACATCCAGATTAACATCCACTATAGATGAAAGCTATAAACAGGGAATAGCAAAATAAGAGATGATAAAAAGAAAGAATGTTGGCTCTGGTTCCTTAACAATTAGGTTTTATTATGAATTTAATAAACAAAGGTATCTTCCTTACAACCCAGAGTACTAAGCAAGGGGCAAAGGATATTTAAAAGAACAAAAATAAACCTTTAGGGTATCAGTTACAGGGGTGAATATCTCAGCATCTGCAGGCCTATATGCAGAGCCTCTCCCCTGTAGAAGCAATCTGCCCCTCATGGTCTGATCCTGCAGCGCTCTCCCACGGCTCTCCATCTGCCTCCTTCCAATTGGTCAGATGGGCAACCCCTTATCTCCTATCTAGTTCCCTCTTCCATTGATGGGGGTCTTTTTCCTTAATTCCAGACCCAGGATTGATTCTTACAGTCCATCACAATGTTTATCTCAGTGAGGTATCTGTGGTTTCTCAAAGGGGCAAAGCCCACCAAGATTGATTTCACCGTGGGCCCAGTCATATTCCTTCCACAAAAGAAAATTCAAAAAAATTAAAATTGAATCTTCCCCCCTCCCCATTTCCCTTCTGAGTACAGAGGAATAGACCTATGCAGAAGGAAACTAGGAATTCTTTAGCCATTGAAGTTACATTTCAGGACCATCAGACAGGTCCTTTAGCATATGGATCCTATCAATTATAGGCAATGATGGGCACAATGAAACTGTAGGAATCCACATGGCAATGCTTACTTCATTTTGTTAATGCATTTATAAGCCAGAGTTGCTCTAGCATATCTTCTTTTAATGTGTTGGTTACCTTTGTGACGGATGCACTGCTTCTTTAAACCAAGACATCTTCTTTGCTTATGTTCAGCCATGGCTTCATTACCAGTGATGTTATTTCTCACAACTCTGCTGTTTCCATCAATGCTCACTGAAGGAAGGGTAAGAATTGCATGCATAATTATCTTGGTTCTACCTGACAATGTTGTAAAAAAGGTACAATAAATAAGAATAGAGAACTCTGATGGTATGATGGGTTATAACCTATGGGTCTACTTGTTGTGTTAGAGTACTTGACAGGGCTATAGAGATAGTAAGAGTGTACCCTCCAAGACTGGCAGCTATAGTACTCACATATGTAGAGACATATGTGTACTGCACACTTGGAGAGGAAGAGGATGTGTTCAAATATATGACACTTCGCAGACACCAAAGGTGCACAAAAAAGATATTTTCTTTTCTTTCTTCCTTTCTTTCTTTCTTTCTTTCTTTCTTTCTTCCTTTCTTTCTTTCTCCCCTCCCACCCTCCATTTATTTATGGAGAATAGCCGTCCACTAAAAGGAAGATGAGTCTTTCTCTACTTGCATCTAAGTGAGAAGCCATCAGGTAAAGATAGCTATGAGGTGGCCTGAACATAAAGGGGCCAGATCTCCCTTGCTTAAGGCCCTGCATTAATGCAATGAGCTGGTGAGAGGTCAGGTCAGTTCACCCACAGAAATTAATGTAGCTTCAAGCAGCAGCCCTGACCATGGATATCCACTTGATCTTTGGTGATAACACAGACTACAGATATCATCATGGCCCTTGGTCAAATCAGGCCACCATGATATTCAAGCGCTGCACAGACCAAGAGCCTCAACATGATTCCAGGTTGTTGCACATACCACTGACATCACCATGGTGCCCCAATGCAGCAAAGACTAAGAAATTACCTAGGCATTAGGAACAAGTACAAATGGCATACACACTCAGGAATCTCAGGCTTCACTGAGGTCTGGGGCAGCAGCACTGACCACTAGAGTAGATAATTGCCATACACTATTGTGAGGTCTATGAAAATGGAAAAAAAAAAAAAGAAAACATCAATTTTTGGTCATGATGAGATTCAGTCTGAATTATCAGAGAAAATATATAAGACACTGTGATGGTTTATATGTGATTAAAATATTGCCCTTACCCATAATCTACCACACTGGTGTGGAAATTCAACTTTAGATCTTTTTGTTGTTGTTATTGTTATTTTTTTATTAATTTATTCTTGCTACATCTCAATGGTTATCCCATCCCTTGTATCCTCCCATTCTTCCATCCCTCCCATTTTCCCCTTATTCCCCTCCCCTATGACTGTTCCTGAGGGGGATTACCTCCCCCTGTATATGCTCATAGGGTATCAAGTCTCTTCTCAGTGACCTGCTCTCCTTCCTCTGAGTGCCAAAAGGTCTCCCCCTTCAGGGGACATGGTCAAATATGAGGCACCAGAGTACGTGAGAAAGTCATATCCCACTTTCCACTCAACTGTGGAGAATGTTCTGACCATTGGCTAGATCTGGGTAGGGGTTAAAATTTTACCGCCTATCTTGTCCTTGGCTAGTGCCTTAGTTTGAGCGGGACCCCTGGGCCCAAATCTGCCTATCATAATGTTCTATTTGTAGGTTTCTAGGACCCACTGGATCCTTCTACATTGCTATTCTCACATGGTTCTCTCATCTTGAGTCCCAATAGGGTGTCCTCCCGTCTGTCCTAGTTTCCTGGTAAGTGAAGGCTTTCCTTGGACATGCCCCTTGGGCTAGTATGCAGATATAAGTGAGTATATACCATTTGAGTCTTTCTGCTTCTGGGTTAACTCACTCATTATGATCATTTCTAGCTCAATCCATTTGTCCACAAATTTCGGGAATTCCTTGTTTTTAATAGCTGAGTAGTATTCCATAGTGTATATGTACCACAGTTTCTTGAAATGTTCAACCTCCTTAGTCATCAGGGAAATGCAAATCAAAACAACTCTGAGATTCCATCTTACAGCCATCAGAATGGCTAAGATCAAAAATTCAAGCGACACCACATGCTGACGAGGATGTGGGGAGAGAGGAACACTCCTTCATTGCTGGTGGGAATGCAAACTAGTACAGCCACTTTGGAAATCTATCTGGTGCTATCTCAGAAAACTGGGAATAGGGCTTCCTCAAGACCTAGCTATTCCACTCCTTGGAATATACTCAACTTTAGATCTTGTTCAGACAATATGTGGTCATATTCCCATGCCTGCTCCTAATCTGAAAATACACGTCTACAAGATAATGTATCAATATGAACCAGTGCTAACAGCTCAACAGCTGGATTTCTATCACTCACCTGAACAAAATCAGAAACAGCAACTTCACTAGAACAATTACTCTCCTCACGTAGATTAGAAGATTTTTCTGTTAATATCTGAAAGCTGAGAATAGAGCAGCACTGGAGGATTTGCTGCAAGTCTCAATTACTCTTGTTAGAGTAGTGAGTGGGATAACTGTCCTTCAAATAGCCTAACCCTCTCTAATTTCAGATGACATGGAGGCCAGGGCGTTCTAGTAAAGTCTAGTGTAAGTCTTGAGCTCACAGCCTCTTCTCAACACACCTCATTTTGTGTAAATACAATGGACAAGTCTTGCATTTCTTTCTGTAAACCTTGCTATAATTAATTGTGTCTACCTCAGGTTTTGACAGAGATTCAGAAAGAACCTATAATAACTGCTAATCACAAGATAAATAACAAGACTGTCCTGGGCAAGACTGACAGCCAAGGTGAAGGAAATATCACAGAAGCCTTGGAGAGGACCCTCTGTGCTTGCAATCAAGACCAAAGAGTGTCTGAAGACCAGGCCAAGGCTAATCAACACAGTTTAAACCAGTCTAAATTCTCGATTGCCCTAGTCATATGTGTGCCTTATGTGGACCCAGTAAATTTAAGCCACAGGGCCCATAGGTTTCCTGTGTTCAGGGTTAGGCAGCAACAAGATAATTTTATGTATAAAGACCTGTCCTTTTTGGATGGATTCTTGTTCACAATAGATAAAGTGTTGTTTCCCCATTAATATAACTAGGAGCCACCTATTGACCTATCTGCTGTACCTCTTCTGTGCTCTTTTGCAAATTGTACAATCTCTTAAAATAACCACCAATAAAGGATAGTAGGGACAGTACATTAACAATATAAACTAGTCTCTCCTCCTCCAGTGAAATAACGAATATAGACAGAGGCAGCAAAGAAAGGGTTCTGTAGGAGGTGCAGAAGGAGCAACTAGCTAGTTCTTAGCATCTCTTCAGAACCAATGGCCTCATTTTGATTTCTTTCTACACATATGTTATTTCCTCACAGACTTGGAGTAAATTCCCCATGATTCACTAACTCTTCCTCATTATAGTTTGATGAAATGTGAATGGAAATGTTTTATGCCTTTAACTAGGACGTTTTGTAATTATAAAATATTAGGTGTTGTGCTTTTACTCTTAAGTTCTTTTAGATAATTTATATGAGTCTATAATATATTTTGACCAAAATCACATCTCAGACTCTCTTATTTCCCTCTATCTCTGATGAATTATAAACTCTCCACACAATGAGTCACTCTCCTGCACTGTCTTTTTGTTTTGTTGTTTGGAAGGTCAATGTGTTTAACCAGGGGTACCCACAAGGTCCTGTGTATAAAGTGATCCATAAACAAAAGGAAACCACCAGTGATTAAGGCACTGAAGATGACTCCCCTGTTCCAGCTGATGTCACCTGCCAATGCCTTCTAGGAAACGCCCTTTGTCTCTCCATTATCTGTGGATGAAATTTGACAAGGCAAGTCTTGTGCAGGCCCTGTTAATACAAACCTACTTCCATTTCTGCATATAGACAGAAGAGTAAGGCTGAGCTGGATGTTCATATTCATTCAAGTCAGTTCAGCTATTACAAAACTCAGGGGCTGGTAAGGCACTTCTTCTCAAGACAGGACTTTGTAAAACAATCATCCTTCACCTTTAGATTTCCAATGGCTGCTTTTCCTCCATCACCTACCTTTCCTGAAGGCTTGGTAGGACAATACTCCCCCCTACATCTATATTATGCAGACGTCTTAGAGCACTCAAAGTCAGATTTGAAAGTGTGAGGTTCTCCCCTAGAGAATGGCTCTGCTTGCTACTTTTGTACAGAAAGCCCTCAAAGCAGATGGAGGCTTCATAGTCTGAGTAGCTTTCCATGGAGATTTTTATGTTGATCCTTGCCATTTGAATTTGTAATTGTCTATACCATGTGCAAAATTTTAACAGTGATTTACCATGAGTTATTGGCTTTTCTGTTCCCTTGAGGATTTTCTACTTTACAGGGCAGAGTAAAAGCTACCAAGCTTTATTATCCAGAAGAAAACAGTAAAATCTGGTTTAATTGTATATTATTGCAGTGTCTTTCTGCAAACAAATGTGAAGCAATAAAAATATTATCAGTAGGTTCATGTTACAAAGGAGATACATCTCATTCTAAAATGTGACTCACACACTGTTCATAATGTAAAACTCTTTGGCCTTTTACATAATTAACTCAGCATCTTAAGCTTCCTATACAATGAAAGCAGGCTAATCTGTGACACTACTTTTATTAAAGATCTGAAATTTTCTCAAGCAAAAATATATCATTATATATTCCAGTATAAATTCTCCGTTGCTAAAAACTGTAGTGTATAATTTAGTAAAACGATAATCTACTGGGTTTTCTTAGTGTGTTTGTTTTTCTTTTTGTTGATATTAGATTGTTTGTTTTTGGTTTTTATGTTTAATTCTTTTAGATTGGTAATGAAAGAGTATTAGCCACATCTGATTCTCACCAGGACAAATACACAAAATCAGTTCAGAGGGAAGAGGAAAGGAGGAGAAATAAATAAAGCTAAGATTATCTACTCTTGACTTTTCTATCTTATGATAGAAAATTCTGGCCCCACTGACTTATTACTTCCACCTCACCTCCTAGAACTCTCCAGTCAGAACCACCAACTGGGAACTGAGTGTTCAAATGCCAGAGACTGTAATGGAAATTTTCATTCAAACCACTGCAAGGTGCAGAAAAATAATACATATAATATACATACAGATACATATGTGCTTGTACACTTAATGGGGTTACATTACATCATGTCATGGCACACTTACCAAAAGCCATGAATTATCTAATGAAAATGCCAGTGTCAGTCATGGCAAACCTTCCGTCAGGTTCTTAATTAAAGAAATACAGTTGTATTCTATACCACCATATAGATGATGCTCCAACGTTATAGAGATTTTTGGGTGACTATTCATGTAGCAAACTGTCTCTGTCATTTTCTCATTTGGAAAGCTACCCACCCACACTGCTGGCATACTTAGGTAATCAATTTTATTCCTTCTTATTTGCTAATGTGGCTGAAGACCAGATAATTTGAATTTACAATTAAGTTTAGTTGTTTAGGAGTTAAGAGGTTTTTTAGGTATAGATAGATGTTTTAAGATGATAATGACGAGACATGATAAATACTGATTTATATTCAGAATTTTAGATGTACCAAAATAGGAAAGATGTTTTCTTCAAGGCTGTCAAATACAAATAGCCAAAACACTAAAAATGTAACTTTTATATAATTCCTGATTGTGTCATGGTTCTTCTTGCTATAGGCAGTCTCTTGTATATGTGCGTAATAATATAAGCATATATGTAAAAAATAAAAAATTATTTAAAAAAAGAAAAAATTAAAATAAAAGGTGAAAAAAAATACAGATGTCTCCCAAACAATGTGAGCTACTATCCTTGCACAGATGACTTGTTGAAACAAGACTGGTATTTTTTTTTTTAAGATATGTTCTTTGTACACAGAACTTACAGGAATTGATCTGGAACTAAATCTGGTAACCTCTTTCTGAGGACTGTCTCTCACAGTATAGGAAGGAGTTTTGCAAGCTGCTAACTGATAAATGCAAATCAGTTCTGTGTATAGAAAGAGGAAAATGGTTAGGAATA
Organism: Acomys percivali; assembly: GCA_907169655.1. Lineage (NCBI taxonomy): Eukaryota > Metazoa > Chordata > Mammalia > Rodentia > Muridae > Acomys > Acomys percivali. Next base: position 33,480 of record CAJRSG010010588.1, read on the forward strand.
GAGATGGGGTCAGGATCAAGGGTAGGAAATAGGAGTAGAGACACCAGGGGTGGGAGAACATTTGGGGGGAGGGCCAGGAGAGATGATGGAAATCAGAGGTGAGCGCATCTGTGGAAAAGACACCTGGGATAAAGGAAGTTCCTTGGAAGTCTCAGGGGGCACCCTGTTTCAGAATCCTGTCAGCAGGGGATATGGAGCCTGGACTGGCTCCCTGTTATAGCCAGGAAGGACTTCCAGTCGAAGGATAAGAACATCAACATACGCACAAAATCTTCAAAAACCTTCTAAAATTTGTCCTGCCTAGAAGATGTGCAGTGACAAGATTTGTCCGTATAAGAGACAAAGTGAAGCAAAGATTGAGGGAATGGCTTTGTGACGGAGGGCTGGAATCAGAGGAGGGGTGCAATCATGACATAGGTGAATAAATTAATGGAGAAACAGAAAAACTAATGGATGTAAAAAAAAAGCTTTGCTAATTAGTATTATTTATCAACTTGATAGATTCTAGACTCACCCAGATAATGTGGCTTGAACATGCCCATGTGAGATTATTTTAGCACATTACTTTCGGTGGGAAGAACTATTCTAATTGTGGGGAGCACTGCTCCCTGAGCCCCTGGACTAGATAGCATGGAAAAGCAAGCTGAATGCTAGCTTGCCTTTATGCTGTCCTCATTCTTCTTAGCAAATGGCTTGTGTCCAGTATTTTGAAAGATATTTTTGTGTAATAAGATATTTTTGTGTAATTAAGACAGGATGTTTCTAAGAAGAATTTTTTAACAAATAAAATAGGGCATAGTGAGGTTTTTACAGGTTATTCTTACCTGATGAAATAAAATACCTAGCAATAGTCTCTTTTAGTTCTCTAAATTGGGCAAGAAACTCATGTGTCTAGAGACAACCATTTGCTAGTCTGTGTTTCTTAAAAAGAAGCCATGAATGAGCACAAAGCAAACATCCAAGGGAAAGAAAATCACTAACAAAGACTGGTGCCTACAAAAAGGAACAAGTGTCACTCATTATGAAGGATGGAATCTCCTCATCAAATGATACTTGTAGGCTCCAACTTTTCCAGACCTACATTATCTGTGGTTCTTTAAATGTTTGTATCTCCCTTCAAACCCACCTACCCTAGATAGGAGAGGAAGGAGATTTATGGGAACAGAGGAAGTAGACTTTGTTAGATTCAGTTCCTGGGAAGGATTCCCCTGGCGTTGTCAGCAGGATTTCAACAGTCCAGCAATTCCACCAAAGTTGCTTCTGGGACATTGAGCAAGAGGAACCCGGAGTCTCAGCCTGAGCCTAAATCCCTGAAGCCTTCCGTGGAGTGGTTCTCTCTAGGAGTGTCTCAAAGTGGAGCAATGAACAGCCAAACAATACCAAGACCCAAAAATCCCAGCGTCTTGTTTTAGGGTCATATACACATATCTTCTCTCAGAGTCTATTCTAGGATGTGTTTCAGCTGGCAAACACACACACACACACACACACACACACACACACACACACAGTGGTTCCACTTCTAAGTGGATAAACATCACCTGCTCTCTCACAAGTCTGTTCCCCATCCAGTACTTGGGATCAAAATAAAACATGTTTATATCCACTACAGATACTAGAATAAGCTGGTGTATAGGTGCATAACAAGATGAATGTAGACATAAGTGTCATATCCCTAGGAAAAATAAATTCAAATAAAATCATAAATACAAATTTAAACAGCATGGAAAGAAATTTAATAATATGTGGATGAAGACAGGAATATCTTACTTATTTGTTTCAAACAAAAAGTACCTTCTCAGAAAACTGTATTTGATCATTAGGTTTTCACAAAACTAAAAGTCTCATGTAAAAGACAAATTCAAAACTATGACATTTGTACATTACATTAAAAAAATCTGTGATTCACATTTTTATAAAAGAGTGCTATCACAAACAAAGTTTACCCTCCACAGTATTGAAATGAAAATGTGGTAGATAACTCAGTAAGTAAAAAGCCTTTGTTTTTGTGTATCTGAACATGAATTTAGATGCCCATAACCCTCGTGAAGGTAGATTCAGAAGCATGAGCATCTGTAACCCCAGGGTGTCCATCCTGAGTGTTGGGAGCAGTCATGAAAAGGCACTCAAAATCAGGAAAACATAACCCCTAACACCGTCTATAAGCATTATTTATAAAACCTACAGAACAGGAGGAGACTCCATTCTTCATTCAGGAAACTTCTCTTTGTACAGAATCCACTAAAGAAAACCACTGCCAAGTACAATGCAGAGTTGTGGAGCCCAGTTTGGCACCTAAGGCTCAGAGAAAATGCCAAAGAGAATTGAAAATTAAAATAATGAAATGAAGTAGCAATCAGGTTTGGATATGCAAACTTTAAATACTGACATATTGTGAGAAACATAGCACAATAAGAAAGATTGATTGATAATGGTATTGCACAATATAAACTCAATTGGCCATACCTTTCAGCAATCTTTAAAGAAACCTTGCAATGTAGTCTTTAAATATGATCCAGGCTGTCAAATACAGATAGCCCAAACACTAAAAAGGTAACATTTATATAATTCCTGATTGTGTCATTGTTCTTCTTGCTTTAGGTATTTTATTGTATGTATGTGTAATAATATAAGTATATATGTAAAAAAATAAGAAAATGTTTAAAAAATATGATCCAGTAAGCAACTGTCCTTAATTATACCCAAGGAATTTTAATATCATCTCTACTCTAAAGCTTCTCTACGGATATTGTTCTATGCTTATTGCTCATACCATGAAAACATGAGACAATATAAAATGCATATTAATTATTAATTGAAAGATTACAGTGTACATGGGTGAGAGTCTGCATGCTGTTCTGGGTGGGAAAAACACTGTGAAAATTATGAAAACAATCGTGGTTGGTGAGGAGGTATGTACAAAAGAAAGATAAAAAAAACAGAACTTGTGGGACTTTAAAAGCCATGAAAAAATATTTTATGATACATGAGTGGCAAATACAATAAACACACATGTCAAATGCCATACACTGTGTGATACCAGAAATGAATTCTAATACATAAGATACAGGCTTTTGATGACAATACGTGAATATAGGCTCCTAGAGTAGACCAATTATAGAAGTAAGTGAAGGATATTGATGATGAAGAGGTAGAAGTATCACTGGGCAGGAGAATACAGATATGATTATAATATGAATTTTCATATGCATCTAAAATATTCTAGTAAGAAAATCTATTTAATCTTAATATCAAAGAAGAGAGGTAGAAGTACTCTGCTAGACACATGGTGGTTGTACTCTGATTTTCATACACATGCTATGGAACGTGGGCATTGTACCCAACACAGGAACATGTGAACACACATAAACATCAACATACATAGACACACACACACACACATGAACATACATGAAAACACACAGAAAGATGAAGCATTTGAAAATAATTGTTCTTCACACATATTTGAAACTATGACATACAAAACCAAATGAAAGTGTTTATCACTTAAATGTGACACAAAGGAATATGAACGTCAGAAATTTTAAATCCCTCTGAATTTTCACTTGACATTAATAAGGACTTGTATGCACTATGTAGAATCTTTCATAAAAACAATAAAAAATGGTTGAATAATTATCAGACAGAGAAGAAATAAAGATGAGACTGCAATTGCCTTTTGGCCTTCCTAAAGAAAACTTTCCTGTTCATGGGGAATAAGTGATCCATTCATTGATCTTCCAGGTCTCTTAAAAGAGGACATGCCAATGGAAACATTTTCTATTCATATCAAAGTAATGAGGTGTTCCAGATTGTCATCTTCTAAGCACTCAGATTTCACTCTTTACAATTATTTCCCTCTTCCTCCTTCCACAGTTTTAACAAGAGCTTATATTGATTTGAGGATTTCCAGCTGGGTCACCACATTATCTGGAATTTTTTTTTTTTCAAGAAAAAGGAAGGCTGTGGTCAGAAAGTGGGAGAAGAGGAGCCCATATATCAGACATGTACAGGAAAGGAATGGGGCAGAAGAGGGAGGGAGGGAACACAAAGATAAGAGTGAGGGGATAACAATCAGGATGGAATGTGATAAATAGTAACGAAAATTGAAAAGAATAAGTAATTACTCGAAAGCAAAGTAATGTATACATGAGGTTCGCATTCATGTTTGAAAGCCACCTTCATTTTCTAATGTTACACAAATTATTATTTTAATATGTATATTTTTTCAAGTTTGTTGAAAATAAGTGAACAGTCATATTCAAAGAGAAGTCAAAACTGAGTCATTTGGTAACAAACCAAATGACTGCACACTCTGAAAACAATTTTGCCATCTTCTGGCTACATGTTAATTGCAAATTTTAAATGATTTATAGAATTTCAACACAGTGTTATGATGATGATTAATTTTAACAAACTAATATGTCCATAGATTTAGAAATTCAAACTGTTGAGATTGTTATACACATGACAGTAATAAGAGTTTTCTTTTAAAATATATGTATTTATTTATTATGAAATCATCCTAATATTGGCGATGGCCTGAAATGTATTCTCAGAGGTGAAGAAACAAATATGTTTTAAAAAAAATATAGTGTACACACACACACACACACACACACACACACACACACACACACAGACACACATACTACACACCCAGTGTGCCCCTCCTGTGTATGGGAAGAGGACACACAGGAACTTCCAAAATTATCTGCTCACCTAAATCGGTTGGGGCAGCAGAAGACCCTGTGTCAAACCAAGTGGAAGTGCTAGGACTGACAGCAAAGTTTGTCCTCTGATTTCCATATTCATGCATTAGCACATAGGCATTTGTAACCAGAGACAGGAAGACACACACACACACACACACACACACACACACACACAGAGAGAGAGAGAGAGAGAGAGAGAGAGAGAGAGAGAGAGAGAGAGACATACAAATTTAAATGTTTTTAAAAGCTATAAACCAAATACACAAATGGCAATCATAAAAACATATTCAAAGACAGGACCGCATAATCACTACAAACAATGTATAAACACTATTAGTTCTTAGAAATAACAGTAGTCTCCACTCTTCATCACAGAACAGAGTACACTATAGAAAACCACAAGCAACTAAAGTGCAGAGTTGTGGAGCCCAGTCCCACACCTAAGGCTCAGAGAATATTGCTGTGAAAATGCCATAGTGGGGGCTTCATCAAGCAGCTGAAGGAAACAGATGCAGACAGTCACAGCCAAACAACAGGCTGAACTCAGGGAGTTTTGTGCAAGAGTGTGAGGGACAATTGAGAGAACTGGAGGGATCAAGACGACCACAGGAACACATACAGAGTGAGCTGTCCTGGGACCATGGGAGCTCACAGAGACTGATCCACCAACAAAAGAGCAGAGCTGGGCTGGACCTAGATCACCCACACATGTGAAGCAGATGAGCTGCTGGGCCTTAATGTGGGTCCCCTGACAACTGGGGTTGGGCCTGTCTCTGACTTGGACTCTGTTACCTGTCTTTGGATAAATTTCCCCTGAAGGTCTGCCATGTTTTGACCTCAGTGGGAGAGGAAGCACTTGGTCCTAATGTGCTTTGATGTATAAGGGTGGATTGGTGACTTTGGGAAGTGTATATCCCCTTCTCTGAGAAGTGGAGAAGGATTGGGGAATTGGGTAGGGGGCTCAGTCTAGGAGCATAGGAAGGAATGGGGCTCTGATTGAGATGTAAATTGTAAAAGTAAATAAATTAATGAAAATATGACTAAAACATATATGCACTATGATGCCCTTGGTTTCATTCAAAAGAAGCAAGGATGTTTAAAAGGATGTATAATAAAGCTGTGATAGTGAGTGTTATCTGTCAACATGAAAGGTGCTCGATCACCCAGGTGATTGGCCTCTGCGCATGCCTGGGTGAGATTGCTTTAGCTATATTAATAGATGTGGGAAGAATCATCCCAGCAGATTTCCCGCTCCCCACGCTTGGGTGGAACTGATCTGGCCCGAATTGACCAGGCAGATGCCTAGCCAGTTAGCACAGCTCAGCAGGGCCTCCCACTATCTTGGGAGGGTCTGAACTGGCCAGAGGTGATTAGGCAGAAGACTATCCACCTGCCCAGGGAGCTGACCAGAGACTGACCAGCTGCCACAATCTAGCTGGAGTGCCCATGCACACCCAGACAGGACTGAACCAGCCTGAAGGGGTGGGGCAGAAGCCCAGCCATCTCCCACAAGTCAAGAGGGCAGTATCTTCTCTCTCAAGAAGGACTGAATCTAGGCTACACAGCCTGGATGGATCAGGAAGAATCCAAGCCAACACACACAAGGTAGCAGGGGCTCCAGCAATCTAGGGCAGACTGAGCCTAGGACCCCACAGTCCCAGTGCCCTAGGGCAAAGTTTTCAAATCCAACCAAAAGCAGGACAATTAGCTTTGTCTACATTACCTTGAACTGATTCTTGGACTACAGAGCACCAGCCTCTTGACACAGTTGGGAGCCCAGGGTATGAAGTAAAGTCCCCTGGAGCTGAAACCAGGTCACCTGCCTGATCCATGTTAGGATACCAGAAACTACCTCCCAATGTCAGAGACAACAAGATGACCAGAGGTCAGCATAAAAACCTAAACAAGGGGCTGGAGAGATGGCTCAGCGGTTAAGAGACCTGTCTACTCTTCCAGAGGTCCTGAGTTCAATTCCCAGCAACCATATGGTGGTTCATAACCATCTATAATGAGATCTGGTGCCCTCTTCTGGCCTGAAGGGGTACATACAAGCAAAACATTGTATACATAATAAATAAATAAATCTTTAAAAAAAAAAAAAAAAAAAAAAAAAAAA